>VXBT01008871.1:349862-401162 GCA_013400235.1 Oriolus oriolus
AAGGGGAAGGGGAAGGGGAAGGGGAAGGGGAAGACATTTCTTCACCAGCATTACTGAAACTCAGCCCACAGGTTCAAAGTTTTGGGAGGAAGAAGAGGGAGATGAGTTCGTTCATTCACCTTTCCCTTCCTCAGAAAACCAGAGCGAAAAACACAACCAGAGCAGCCCGAAGGAGATGTCTCAGATGTCCCTTGTCACCACAGGAGGTCACATGTCGGAGGGTGCCCGGCACGGAGGGCTCAGGGCAGTCCAGGGACTGCAGTGACAAATGGCAAGTGCATTTCTGGCTCTTTTGGGCAGGAGGCCCAGGCAGTGACACAGTGGCCGTGGCTCAGCACAGTGGTCCCTCGGCAGCCACCTGATGCCCACGTGCCATTTACAGCTGACCTGCTCCTCAAATGATTCCCCAGCTCGCTGGGGCTGATAAAAGGTGTTGATGATGGAAGGTAAAATGTTGATACAGCATTTTTGAGGCTCATCCCACAAGGATGGGAGGCACCAAAGGTGATTCTTCAGCAACCAAGCTGTAAACAGCAGACTTTAAGTCACGGCTTGTCAACGCAGATTTTAAAATAATAACATTGTTTATTCATTTGATAGTCACACTACAGTGAAAAACACATGGAAACGTCCATCAGTTATTAAATTAAATGTGTGGGTAGAACTGTCAGCATGAAAAATTATGCTAAAGAGGCAGGGTAAGAGAGAAAAAAATCAAAATCAAGAGCAGGTGCCAGCTGTAGACAGAAATTCCTCTCTATATAGATTTAGTCACATTTTAATTTTTTTTTCAGCTCTCTCAAGTTTGCTCTTTGAAACAACCAAACAAGTTGTCAAATGTGAAAAAAACCACAATAATCTCAGGCTTTGTTGTTTCTACAGAGACCAAGGAGGGTGAGGTGCTGGCAGAACATGATGATGAAGCACCTCAGACTTACTCCGTGTATGAACAGTGTGATTGTGGCTGGGAGGAAGGTGAGGGTGAATTGTGGGACAGAACATGGAAATCAAACAGCTTTACTGAGTGAACTCGCCAGTTCAAAGAAAAATAGCTGCTGAAATCACCCCAGTCTTGTTGGAAACTATACAAAGTTCAAAATTTTTTATATCATTTTAGTCAGGGGTTTTGTTCTCCTTTTCCCTGGGGGAAAGGAATTGAAGTTTCTTTTCAAGGGAGTGTTTCGCCACTCAAGGCTTGATGAGCTGAACTTCTCAACAGACTGGGGGCAGCACAGAAAATAAAAAGATAGCAACCATTAATGAACATCAACTCCAGACATCACCCCTGGCATGGTCGGACATGCCTGGTCTGGGAAAAGATGAATAAGAGAAAGAAGAATGAGAACATAATTAACATCGAAGGAGAAGGGATCAATAACCAATAGGAAACCAAATACTAACTTGGGACCGATGAACATTGAACCAGTGAATTTCTCTGGGTTTTGGCTGTATAAGTATGTGAAAATTCTAGTAAAGATCACGTGCAATGGAATTATTTTCTCTGCACAACCCAGGCAATGTGTGGATGAAATTATTTCTGTTGCACATCCTGGCCAGAATAAAGTAATGTCTTGATCCTCTAACAGTAAAAAAAGTTGTTGGAGAGTTTTTGGTTTTCCCACAGTTTCGGTGACAGTCTGACAACAGGCTAGACTGGCCTGGAGTGGGGCTGTGTACTCTGAACCTCAACAGACGTCAGATGATCCATGTGAGGAACAGCCTGGGGACACACTGAGGGTTTTAGGCAAAACCTGGTGCCCTTCAAGGCAGAGCCAACCTTACTTTAGTTCATCAAATCTTGCACAGATGGGAAGGTTTGCAAGAAGGAGGCTTAGTACTGTTGGTTTCAGGGTAAAGGTAGAGACTGCCATGAAAGGAAGAACAGCCAAAAAAATTGGGCAGCTGTAAAACAGTGCTGGTTCAAGAAATATCAAAATAAAATGCCATCTTGTTGTTTTTTCTACACATCTGAACACCTTGTAAACAGGAAGGGATTAAGCCATCCGATGTGCCCTGGAAAGGTCTGTTCTTATCCACCACAGTATTGACAGGAAAGAACAAAAAAATCCTTAAACAAATAATAATAATAAAAACCCAAACCAAATCCCACAATGCCAAGATGGTCCTGTACCATCAGAACCTTAATCAGAGCTGAACTCTTTGTTCAGTGACTTGTCTGATGTCACACAGCAAGACTGGGGGCAGACATGGGATCCCGTGTCATGCCCTGCCCCTGGAGCTGGATTTCTTCATCTCAAGAGCACTTTTCCCAACCCACCACTCGACCTGACAAAATTACACCGAATTCCTTGGAATATCAAGATGCCAGCTGGAGTGAGAGCACAGCTCTTACCACCGTGCCAGTGCCAGCTCCTGTATTCACTCCCCAGTTCTGCTGTGGGACCACATTATCAAGGCTGGATGTTGATGGGCAATTATCAAACTCCCTCCGGAGCGCTCCCTTTGTGCGCCTTGATGGCTCCGTGAGTTTAGGGCAGGAACACCACTAGTGCAGTGTTGGGCTACACTGTGTGCTGGAAGAGAGGTTAGGCCTTGTCGGCCGAAAAGAGGACCTCATTCTCAGACCCGGAGGTGATCCTGGGATTGCAGCCAGGTCACCGGGGAAGGGATGAGAGAGCATTGTGGGGTTCTGGACAGTGTCAGCTCTATGAGATGTGATAATTGCAGTTTCTGACCTCGTAAGGTATTGTTTACCCTTCACCATAATAGGCAATGTCTGGGAAATATTCCAGGTGATTGTGGGACACTGAGGTGAACATCTTTCCTGTTTATATGATGTGATATCCTGTTAGCTACTGGTATTTAAGGGAATTTCTAATACGCAATAAAGTCTTTGCACCTTTTCCACCATGTTGCGGAGTCCTTGCCCATGCATGAATACTGCTGTGCAGAGCAGCCCAGGCAGTCACGTACCTTTCACTGAGAGCTGGTAGAGCATTTTATCCCCCTCACAGACACACTCATAAACCCCAGCATCCTCCTCGGCAGTGCTGCGGATTTTCAGGATGCGCCTCTTCCCCACAGTTTGGAGCTCGTATTTTTCACTGGCCTTGAGCTCCTTCCCATCTTTCATCCACTTCACCGTGGCCTCTGTGTCTGAAAGCTCAGCCTGGAGTTTGGCTTCCTCCCGCAGCCGAGCGGAGACTTTCTCTACGTCTTTGCTCTTGTTGGTGAATCTCACTGCAGTTCCTGCCAGGACAAGAGGCTTTGTTATTTCGAGTTATATTGAGATAGCTTATCCTTGACACAGGTCTGCTGCAGACTGTGAGATCTCCAAAGGCATTAGATCCTGTTCCTGTCCTCACACTCCTGTCAGTACTGAGTGTTTTTTTTTTCCAGTTCAGAAAACTTGATCTGTTTTTATTTCCAGAGTCACTAAGAAAAAACCCCCCATTTCTTTCTACTGATAAATAATACTCTAAACATGCTTCTGCAGAGATCTTCTCCCAAAGCCAAACACATCCTTCCAGAATAAAGGATTCATTATGAATTCATTATGTTTTGCCTTGCAGTGTGCAAGGTATAGATTTTACAGTCATTTCATAGAGGAAAACACAATCATAAATCAAATTCCAGGATACTAACTTGTATATCCCACACAAGGTGGACTAAAAAAATCTACAAGAAAAGCTTTGTGAGTAATTAATGCCCCTTTACTTTTGAAAGGTTATTACAGTCAAAGAGACTGGTCAAACCTGGAGTTGAAATGACCACTTCAAGGTGAATTAGTGGCAGATTTGATGACAGAATCCACTGACAGATGGTTTTGAATTTGACAGAAGTTCATGAGCTGATGTGAGGCAATCTAGTTCAGACATCACCAGCTGGCCAGATCAGCTCACTCTGAGCCATCATGTGAGGCCATTACCAGGACACACATTAGTCACATGACACAATTTCAGATCCTTCCCTCAGACCAAGGAAAGCCTCCAGCCCCAGCTTTAATCCTCAGGTCCCAGCAACCAATCGCTGCCTGGGAGAAGAAAGGACAGCAGTGACAATAAATACCTTTCACTCTCATCTTGGCGCTGGTCTCAACGTCACCAGCAACAAATTTCACTTCTGCACCGTCATCTTTCTTGGTGACGTTCTTTATGACCAGGGTGTGAGTAGTTTGGGTTCTGTTAATGATGTAGGTCTCACTTTCCTGTAAGGCTTCGCCATTCAGGTACCAAGTGCCGGAACACGTCTTGGTAAGGTCCACAGTGAACAGGGCATCCCCTCCAGGTGCAACTTCGGCCATTGTCAGGGGGTTTTTCACAGCCAGGACAGGTTCTAGGGAAGAGCAACATGTCTCTGAGAACAAGACTGTCATGCTGGAGTGTACTTCATCTTAAGAACCAAATTGTCAGGGTAAAGAAGACGTGAGAACAAATTCATGCAGCCTTACACAGTTCTCATGGACTGAAGGAAATGCATGTTTGGTCTTAGGGATTTATTTCCTTCAGCTGCAGGTAACTGACCTCTGGAGTCTTGTTTTTGCAGGTCAAGAACAACAGGCATATTTTACTGATTTTTTAAATCCCTAAAACATATAATGACATAAGCCAGAAAGACCCAGGTCCCCCTACAAATGTGCTATTTATTTAATAGCTTATGTTATTCTTAGATCTCCAAAGGAGGGACTTCTAGATATCCCTACGAGTCAGTTCTAGATATTCTAGGACAACACAGGCATGTTTAGACAGTGAGGGACAAAGATGACACAATCTCAAGACAAGGTATGATCAAGGTTTGTGTGGGTCTTCAATAACTGTACAGATTTTTTTTAGTGCAGTGATTCAAAGAAGGAAGAAATCCCAATGATTCTATGGGCACATTAGCACCCCAGAAATAAAGCAAAACCCCTGTAATTCTCCTTAAAATTCTAAGATTAAAGAGAGACTGTCTAGAACTTGGTTTTCATGATGGTGTGATCACCCACAAATATTCTCTAGGTGCAAGATCGATATCTCATGTCTATATATTGAAAATCATATCATAAGGCCATCTCCATTTTTCTTTTCATTGCAAGTGCAGAAGAAACATTTACAGGTTTAAGGTCCATAGCAGGGAGCTGTGCCTCTCCCACAGCCTGATGTGGGATATTGGAGCATAAACACACCTGCAGCTCTACCACAGAAACCCAACCACCATCACCGCGGTGATTTTGGACTTTTTCCTTCATCCCTTTGGTGAAGGCCAGTGGTTGACATGAAGCAGGAGAAGCAGCAGTGAAGGGAAAGAGGATTTTCTGTGCCATTGCTCCATCCTCAATGTCAAGGGAAACGTTTTTAAAGCACCCACATGTCCGATCACCCCATTTTGTGCCAGTTTCGCACTCACCAAGGTGCAAGCTCCCAGGGAATTCCAGGTAGGGGCTCTGTCCGTAGGCGTTGACCGCAGACACTCTGAACTGGTAGTCAGCCTCTTCTGAAAGGTTGCTCACCGTGAGCTCGGGGACAGGGACGTGGGACTCGTGGCACCTCACCCAGGTGAAGCCGGTGAGTTTCTTGCGCTCCACGATGTATCCGTCGACTGGAATGGGCCGGTTCATCCTTGGAGGGGACCATGCCAGTGTCACTGAGGTTTCTGTTTTATTTTTCACCACAGGGTCAGCTGGGGGTTGGGTGGGAGGTTTTTTGGGAGCTGTGCAAGGGAAAGAAACAAAGCAAAACAGAGCAATAAGTCAGAGTGGAAAAGTTGAAATAGCTTACGCTGGACTAAAAGTTAGTCTTGCTTTATAAACTTCCATAAAACACTGTTGTGAGATGGAAAAGCAAGAGAATGGATGGAAGGTGCTTTTGGGGCTGCTTTACACAAAGATCACAGAATTATTATCATCCCAGATGAAGTCCAAACTTTTATGTTCAATACTTGCATTGCACAGCTAAACAAATGTGATTTCTACGCAATATTAAAACTGTCAACACAGTCAGAGAGTCTTCAACAAACATTTTGTAGGCTTAAATCTTCAGTGCTGGATACAGACCCATACTACTGTCCTACACAGCTCCTGGGCAAAGCAGACCAACACACAGCTTCTTATTTTCACTCAGAAGATGGGTGAAACCATCAGCAAAGGTTGTTCAAATCTTTTAAGAGCTATGGAGAGCTCAGCTTCTTACACAGGCTTGGATGTTCTCTGCAGCATCTTTCATCGGGGTATCTGTCCTGCTCCTGAATTTTATGTCACCCCCACTCAGAAGCTGTGTTGTAACTTTGTCTCTCAACAGTGGTGTCATTTGGGATCTTTGTTTTACTAACTTATGCAGATCCAGCTTTGGGGTTGGGAAATTAACTTCAAAAAGGGAATGACAAAGACATGTCCCCACCATGAGCCCCTACTATTGAGGAGATGTTGCTGTTTTACGGTACCTAAGGCCACAAACTTATTCCTGCAGGTATATGTGTAACGAGTATTTATTTTCACCCTTTCATTCCTCTTGGACCCTTTAGAGAAGGCTCAAGTCCCATCAGGGTTATTCACTACATGCTGCCACTGATATGGCCAAGAGGAATTATCTGATGTGCTCTAGTTACACCTCTACTGACATGGCACAGGATTCATTTCATTTAATTTTGGCTATCTGAAAGGTGTCTGGGTTAAGTCAGTCAACCAGACTCCAGCTGTGACCCCATGAACAGCACACTCAGGAGCAATTAATCCAACTTAAGGAAGGTGTGGGAGATGGGTGAAACAATCTCACAGTGGACATACTCAAGAATTCCTGACTGTAGATGGAGTTTGTTGATGAGCCTAAACTAAAAACTGAGTCTGGGGACAGCTGATCTCCTTTCTACCTCAGTTTACCCATCTTTAATATGGGCATGGTAGCAATGCAAGATGACAAATAATACACAAACATTGCCTGTATATTACAAATTATATCAGAACACCACCAATCTCACCCAGCTAATTGAAAAAGACGCGGACGTAGCACACAGGATTCTCCAAGCAGTAAATCCGATACGCACAAAGTGTAAAAATAGGAAATCTCAACGCGATACGCTTTTCCTTCCTTACATAAATAGACACAGAAGTGTTTAGGGGTGCACAGTCACCAGGCTGTCAGTAACTGCTGGTCACAGATAGATGTCAAAGGTCCCATTAGGGTAACATTAAGCTGAACGCTAAGCCCTGGAATGAGATCTCTTGACCTTGCCATCAGAAATGGTAATGCAATATTTTCTTTAGCAATACCTGTTTGTGGGAAGGCAGCTTCTTCTAATTTCTATTCCATGAATCGACACTTTCTTCATAATTTAAACATCAGAGTCTGAAATCAAACTGTCCTTTATCATTCCCATTGCATAGGTGCTTGTTTGGGTGTTACAGCTTTACAAATACTTTAGAAACTGTCACAAAACCAAAAGTGACACTTCCCTCACTTTTTCCTCATTGCCATTCCTTCATCAGAATCCACAACCAAATTTAGATAACACAGCAGTTACATATCTTTTATTTAAAGATTCCTTTTTACCACTGACCAATTGCAGCAGTGGGAGAAAAGAAGCATTACTCTTCCCAAATTGTGACTGGAGCAGATGATTTGTTCATATATGAACCACAACTGCAGCAGAGCCAGAAATCATATCAATTTTTGTCTTAAACGAAGCAGATTTTACCTGGGAAATGCAGTGTCATCAAAATAATGCCAAATAAAATTAGGCAACTTCACCAAAATTTCATTTCAGGTCCAGTCTCGACTACATTGCACCTGCTGCTACTGCTCTGTCAGGTAAGATATGTTTGTGCTGTGCTCTTTGCCCAGCCCTACTCCTGCCCAGAAAAGCTGCGGATGCTCCATCCCTGGAAGTGTTCAAGGCCAGGCTGGACAAGGCCCTGAGAATCTTGGTCTGATGGAAGGTGTCCCTGCCCATGGCGTGGGGTGGAACGAGATGATCCCATCCAACCCAAGCTATTCCATGATTGTACAGATATTCTCTCTGTTTTGATCCCTCCGAAACATCTCATAACCCTCACAGTCAGGCTGTTGGCTTTTTGTGGCAGACACCAAACCTTCAGCTGGTTTTGGACACCAGAATTACCATGGTGGCACTTGGAACGGCAATGCTGCCACGGGAGCAGCCGTGGGAAGGCACAACACTAAGGCCAAACAAAAGAGAAGCTTACTGGTCACAGTGAACTGGGTAGAAGTCCTGCTTTCATTGGCCAGGAAGGCAATCTCACCAGCATCTTCCATCTTACACTCCCGGATGGTCATGGTGTGCTGTTTGCCAGAGCGTGTGATGGAGATTCGGTCGCTGGGTTTCACTTCTTCTTTGTTTTTCAGCCACTGGATGTTCTGGCAGTCGTTGTCCAGCTCCACGCAGAAGGTGGCTGTGTCGTTGACGAAGACAGCAGTTTTCCGTGGAAGTTTTTTAATGATGTTCCCTTCAAATAACAAAATAATCATAGTCAGCAAACGGCAGAAATTAAAAGCTTCAGTGACACAGGGCCATCCAGACTGAAACAGGACTAGTCCACACCTAATCAAAACATTACAGACACCATGCAGACACCTGAAAATAAATTCCAAGGCTCTGAGTCACACAGAACAGATGATCCCCAGGATTCATTTTGGTCTTCAAAGAGAGAAAAGGAAATATTTTTTGACTGCAGTCACTCAAGTCTCTTGCCTACCAAGCAGAATCAGTTGCTGGGTAAACACAAAAAATACATGGCCTTGCCATGAGAACAGATTTGACAGCTTTCATTGTCCACACATGCTGGAAATTCAGTTTAAAACTTCACTGCAGTAGGTCAGTCTGAAGGCAGACAGGTCTCTCCTCTGCCTTTTGGATTTTGCCTCCATTAAAGTTATCAGTAAGTCACATAACCAACATGGCAGACACAGAAGTTACATGAATTAATGAGAAATACACTTAAAATCTCAGGTTTCTTCTTAGTGTCAACACAGAAGTTCACATTGGATGAATTTTTGTCCTTTCCAAGCGACTGTGATTATCATCACTTGTTAGGATAACCTCAAAGCTGTAAGATGTGACTGTTCTCAGGAAAGACTGGACAAAGTACCAGAGACCACCCCAAATGACCAGTGGTGATGGGCTCCAGCTCCAGAGTGGTCCCTGAGAGGTGAAAGAGGCTTTGCCCAGGCAGATCACCCAGAGCTGTTTAATGAACAGCGATGCTGAACTCCCTCATGAAGTAACAGATCAGGCACAGATTTCACCACAAGATTCAAGACCTGATCCTCTGCTCATCCTCCTCCTTGACCTCTCTGCCCTCAGCTGTGCCCCCATCCCACAGCCCTTTACCTCCGGCCAAGCTCTCACATTGTCCCAACCCCACCTTGCTCTCTCCAATCCCCTCCCAAGGCAGGCACAAGGCTCCCCCAGGAAGGCTCTGCCTCCTTTCCCTCCGGAGAGCTCCACCTGGCTCAGTCACTCTCTTTTGGATAGAACATGCCATTATAGCACAAACAAGTGAAAAAAATACCAGCTGTCCTACTGAGGCCAAACACACTTACAGGGGTTGGCTGGTCTGGACCTAAGGGAAGGTGCAACAAAAAGATGCCAGTCTAAACTCTCCCATGTCCCCGGACTAAACCTTCCCTTCTGCATCCACCTCTGTGCACTTCCAGCTCTTTACTGCTGGTACAAAAAGGAATTTGCATGTGGATGCATGTCACCCAGCTGTCTTGGAGCAATTTATGTATGAAGAATTCCTGGTTTCACTGCGAGTGTGATCAGGCTTCAAATGAGTCAGGACAAGATTAATCCTGTGACCATCTCCAGTGCCTGCAGCTCTGGGGTTTGTGTCTACTCACTGAGAGACACCCATACCATACCCACCTACACCTACTCCCACTTCAGTCTGAACCACCAGACTCAGGACACTGGGACATGGCCATCCACACTTTGTCCTTTCCTTGTCTTCTTTCCAAACTCCAGAGAACAGCTCCAGCCGCCCGGTATCTGGAGTGTGGATGTGTTTTCCCATCTAAACCATCCTGGTCCTGACTGCAGCCTGCACCACACATCTGGCCACAAACCACAGCTGCTAAACCCCCTTCCCATTGTGGTCAGCACCAGTCCCGGACAAGATTCACCACTGTCGCTGGACACTGGACAAGATGTGAGTGGCAGTGCCAGGGGACATCTGATGTTTGGGGTCATGTTAAGGAAAGTCTGCAGGGCCAGGCTACAGCTCAAGGAAGCTTCTTTCAGCATGGGTTCCCACTGGGTGACACCTTGTGCAACACAGCCTGTCCCTGCTGTGTGGCCCTGTGTCCAGACACACCCTGGCAGGAGCCCCAGGAACCCGCTGACCACACTCTCACACCGTAAGGGACTCTGCTCCTCTTCAGTGCGCACATGGACGGGGTAAATGCTGCTCACAAGGTCGAGTCTGGAGTCTCACGTGCCAACCTCACGTTTTTGGCCGATCTGAAATGCCAAGAGCCTTTCTTACCTTGGACAGACAGCTCTGCAATGGTCCTGCTGCCTTCCTTCATCTCACAGATGTAAACAGCATCATCATCCGTGGTGACGTTCTGGACGGTGAGCCGGCGGTAGGTGCCCTCCTCCTCGATGTTGTACTTCTTGCTCTGCTGGAGCTTGGTCTCCTCCTTGAACCAAGCTGTCTCTGTCCCAGGAACGGGCACTTCACACTGGAAGGTGGCAGATTCCTTCTCCCTCACTTCAAGATCCTTCAGTTTTGCCTTGAAGGGTATGGAGGGTTCTTAAGAGGGTAAAAACAGAAAGGAGTTTATGATGAGAGTAGGCTTAGATGGGAATTTAGGAAGAAAGCTGCCTCATCCCAGGTGGTGAGGCTCTGACACAAACTGCCCAGAGAAGCTGTGGCTGCCTCATCCCTGGAAGTGTCCAAGGCCAGGTTGGAGTAAAAGGCCTTAAAAGGAATCCTGCTAGAACTGGTTTAATGACAAACCAGCTGGTCATGGGACAGAGCACAGGGCAGCAATTCCAGGTGAGAGTGAGCAGCTGAACTGGTCAACTGATGCAAAAACAGAAGTTTTAAGGGTCTTACAGCAGAAATGAGCTCAGCAGAGCAATCTGAAAGGGCACAGAGAGATGAGAGGTGGCTGTGCACGGGTCAGGTGTGGGGGAAAGCACAAATGGAAGAGTTCTCTGTTCTCCCCACCAGCACCAAAGGTTTCATATCAGTTTTTGTCAATGACAATAAAAAAATATAGAGAACAAGCCCCAGCCTCCCAACTGCCTCAGCCCTCCCTCCAGCAGTGGGGCTGCAGTGCTCTGGCTTAGGGCCAAACCCAAGCATAGATCAAACACACAAAGCAGCTGCATGACAGTGGGGGAAGTCATTTTATGAACTGAACAAAGTCAAATTCCAGCGACAGCTGCGCTGTGACATCACCCTGATGCCCCAGCCCTAAAGTGGAGAAAGGGGAGCTGGACTGAAGAGGACAGCCGGCGGTCAGGGCCATGGGACCAGTGCCACAGTCGTGTCACACACTTGGATTAGCCAGTGCTGATACATGGCTCATGCTTCGTGAGAGATCATGCCTTGATATGTACCTTCCCCTTCCAATAATGGCTGTGCCAGCTCCCAGCTGGTTTTTGTCACTCTGTCCTGCCTCATCACCCTCACAGCAAAGAATTTCTTCCTAATATCTGATGTAAACCTCCCGTCTTTTGGTTTAAATAAGATACCAGACCCCAAAGCCTTGACAGGACACCCGGAGGGAGCAGTGCTATGAACTACTTTGGTTTTATACTGAAGTTAAAACCTGACTGGGAACCCATATAATATGTCCAGGAACAGAAAGGTGACACTAATTCACCATGTCAACTTGGTAATTTTTTTTTTTTTAATTATTTGCCTAAATACACCTCAGTTTAAGGCAAGTCAAAGTTTTGCCTTGGAAAGCCTTTCACGCAGATCAGCTCTGCCCACACCCCAGATGGTGATTATCCTTTTTTCTCTTTTCCTGATGTTTTTTTCAGGGTTAGATGAGATATTATGATGAAATTCTTTATTCTGAGGGTGGGGAGGCCCTGGCACAGGGTGCCCAGAGAAGCTGTGGCTGCCCCTGGATCCCTGGAAGTGTCCAAGGCCAGGCTGGACAGGGCTTGGAGCAGCCTGGGATAGTGGAAGGTGTCCCTGCCCATGGCAAGGGGTTGGAAGGAGATGATTTTTAAGGTCTCTTCCAACACAAACCATTCTGGGATTCTGTGAGGCCAAGAAAGCTTTGATCAGGATGCAGCCCTCTGGCAGGAGGGAGGCTGGAGCTGACACTGGGAACATGCAGACCTGCACGAGGGCCAGAAAGAAACACAAGCTGCACCTGAGAAGCACACAAGTGTATTCCCATACTTGGAGCAGCTGGCCGTATCATTAACCCCTCTCCCTTTACAGTCACTAAGCAGTACCTAAAGTGACAAAAAAACCCAAACAAACGAAAAAAAAGGCAATTCCAGGACAAAGCTCTGAAACGTTCAAGCACAGAAGGGTTGGTCGGCTCTTACAAATGCATTGCCATAACAGTGCTGCTTTCCCAGGCAGGGAAAGGCAGTACAAGGCTATCTTGGGCAGCTTGGAGTCACAGATATCCTCTGAAAACAACTCTGCTTTAGTCCCACTGACATGTGCACACACATCTTATCTCCCTCTGAATGGAGCTTCAGAGGGACAGCAGCTGATAAACTGAATTGAAGCCTGGGATGAACCCAGCCCAGTGCTTTTGGAGATGTGAGAGTGGTTCCAAAACCCACCAGCCTCCTCCTCCTCCTCCTGAGCGTATCTTCGTGCCCTTTACGAGGTCTAGAATGTGCCTGGTCAGGCAGAGGGGGTTGGTTTGGGTCAGGGGACTACAGAAGGAGCACAGGTCTCCTGAGAGCAGGAATCCCAAATCATCTGGCCCACAAGCAGACCCTCGCCCAGGTCAGAGACATGCAAACAAGATAAGAGAGGAAACAAGGGAGCTGCCAAAACCTGCCCACTGGGAAAAATGTGAGAGGCACGGCAGAGCAAAACCCTGAGGGAGCACAGAGCAAGAGCAGCTCATGGAATTAGCAGGAAACTGCAAGAATTTAGATCAGAGATTTATTTTGCTGCTTATCCTGAGGAGATATTTCTCCAGATTGTCATAGGCTTTTTTGTTTGGTCTACAGCAAGCAAACTGGCAATGAGATGATGTTATTTTTAAAGAGCAAGTCCTGCTAACACATATTTTGCTAAGAATAGGTGCAGCCTGCAAAGAAGCCCAATGTTTTCTTAACCTTCTCAAGGCACATCTGTCCTCTGGACCTCACTTTCTCACTTGCCTACATTTCCTCTTTCTTATTGCTGGAATTCCCACATTTATTATTCCAGAGGCAAGTTTTCCCTCTGCCTAATGAAAACAATCCAGGAAAGGTAAGAATATGGAAAATCCTCCCAGTAAGAGCTGGCTAAAGGTGGATGGACAAGCTTCCACCATCTTGTGCCTTTGATCTTCCTGGCTACCCTGCTTTCCAAATTTCCTTTCTACCTCCTCATTTCTCAAGTTGCAATTCTCTTTCAGCTCTCCAACATGACTGTCAGGACAGTGACCATCCAAAATCACATCTGGCCAGAGGGAGAATAAAGTGCCCTCAGCACCAGGGTGTTTTTCCCATCTCCATCCTGTTTGGCTTGCAACTTTTAACCTTCTCATCCAGTGTCTGGTTGCTTAATTCAGGGACTCCAGTGAACATTGCTTGGCCCAGGATGGAGACCTCAATTCTGTTCTCACCAGCTTTACACACGGCCTAGGGAAATCTCCAAAACCTTCAGGAAACCCAAGCTGGTTGTTCATGTTCCTCCCATCCTCCCCACTCCTTGGTTTGTTAAAGGGTTATTCTTGGGAAGAGTTTCCCAACGCATTTTACAGCTCATATCTCAGTGCATGGATTGTGATTTTATCCCTGTTCCAGACACATTTCTGAATCTAATCAAGCTTCAGTTTTCCTTATCTAGGAGAGCGATTCTCTGCCCCATAGCCTCTCCTTTGAGATTCAAGTCTGATGTACTAAAGATCATTTAGGAACAGCTCAAAAAACTTATTTTTTTAGCTCAATGATCTTTAAGGCACAGGCTCAGCAAAGTGTTCACGAATATTGGGTCCTTAGGTTCCTAGGATCTAGATTGACAGAGTACAGGAGGCTTTCTGTGGATGTCCCATCCCTGGAAGTGCTCAAAGCCAGGCTGGACAGGGCCCTGAGCAACCTGATCTAGGGAGTGGCATCCCTGCCTATGGCAGGGGTTTGGAATCAGGTGTCCTTTAAGGTCCCTCCCAGCCCAAACCATTCTGATTCTATGATTCTAAGGGTGGCTGCTTGGAGAATTCAACTTCTCCTACACGACTGAGCAAAGAGAAATTTGCATGGCAGGATGATCTCCCTCCCTAAGCCCGATAGCAGACGAGCCAATGGCATCACCAGTGACATAAAACAACAGAATTAAAAGCTCTTTTCACTGCTGCATCATTCTGACCCATCTTGGGAGGGCTGAGAAGAACTTCTGGTGACACAAAGGAGAGCCATTTATCAGGGCCTAATTATAACCAGCACACGTAGATTTTCCATGGCAGCCTTGGCCTGGACAGGGAGCCAAACGTGGTGCAGCGTAACAAAGAAACAATCCATAAACATTTCCACTTCAGCCTCCTGACTCACAGGCAGCTCTGGACCACGGACATGGATCAATAGCCTTTTCCCATGGTGCTTGCTCCCAGACTGGCTGCTTCCCATGCTTTCCCCACCTCCTTTGGAACAGGTTGCAGCCATGCGAGCAGTCAGATAAGCACAGGCAGAGCAGGGGGTGTTTGTTTTTGCAAGGTGTTGGGCAGGGAACTGAGCTGGATCTGATGCCATGATGATTTTTTGCTTTTCTTTTATACCTCTTTTATACACTCTTTTCTATAGCTTTATATATTCCTTGTGCCTTTAGCTTACACAGTTATAATTGTTTAAGTTCGATAACTCCCCTTAGACCCGGTATTTCATTAAGTTTAGAGACCAAACATTCTAAAAGCCCAAAGAAACCAAGGTCCTCTCCAGAACACATTCTGTAAACAAAGCCAGGCCCAGCCAGGGGGAGGGTCCCTTGGGTGGGGGGTCTCACTCGAGTCCCTCATTGGGGAACCTTTGATAGATGTGCTAATTTTTGCAAGGCCTTTAATTGTTTACTCATCACATCATGTCTGGCCATTTTCTTCGGTGGGGACATCGGGGTGCATCTCAATGTGCATTTCATCACACCTAAGGATCCTTAAATAAATACCAAGGTAAAACCCTTTTCCCTCCTAACTGTGTTCAGCTCTCTTAATTTTAAGACCAGGATAAGGCATCAGATCCATCCTCAGAGTGATCACCCACCCAAGGGCCAGGATTGATCTTCAGCTCTGAGTCCCAGCTCAGCTCATGAGGTAATCACAGCTTTATGGAACAGGACAAATGCCCTTCCCAAAGCCACTCAGCACCTCCAAGGGACAGCAATGGGTGGGACAAGCGCCAGTGAGTTCCACGGATCAGGTGTCACTGATGGACACGGGGACTGAGCCACTGACGGGCAAGACTCTGAGTGTAAAAGGAGAGGTCCAGAAAAGGGAAAACAGAAAATCAAATAAAACCTGAGAGTTTTAAAGATGAGTATGAAATACAGATCATTCCTACTTATTTGGATTTCTAATTTAATTTGCTGCCAGTGAAAAAACATCAATTTCACCACTCGAGTGGCAAAATCCTTTGTCTCTGACAGCTCATTTACAGGTGCTGCCTGGGTTGCAAACTGCCTGCTGTCCCCTTGCCAAATGGGAGAGCAGCTGGAAAATTTAGAGCGTCCTGGATTGTTCAAGGCCAGGTTGGACAGGGTTTGGAGCAACCCGGTTTGGTGGAAGGTATCCCTGCCCATGGCAGGAGGTTGGAATGAGATGATCTTCAGGATCTCTTCTAATTCAAACCATTCTGGGATTCTATAAAAACTGTGTGTCACACTTTTGTTGTCATTCTGAAGAACTTGGTCTGACCTTCGTGAGTGTGGAGTGACCCTCTGAAGGCAAGTTCTTCACCACTGACTATGGCAAACAAAGGCATCCTGGACCTGGCAGATTTTCTGGGAGCATTCAAGGAACACAGACTATCCAGCAACTCAAGCTGGGGAAAGGCTGAAGAGCCTGGCAAGAACAAGGCTGCTAGTGGGTCACTGTACAGGAAAACTGAGCTAGGCTGTAATTAGAGTTGGAGTAGGTCCCCCAGGGGATCCAAGGCAGCCTGACACACTCGTCTTGTAGGGAGGGGTTTCCACTACTGCTGCAAATGGCACGTCTGAGTAAACCCCGTGGTGAACACAAACCCAGATGTGATTAAAGCCTGGAGGGCGAGACGGGGCATTGGCAGTCACTGACCCAGAGCATGGGAACGGATCTCTTACATCGCTATAAAACCAGGACTGACGGGAGCTTTAGGGATCTGGTGCATCCCAGCTGCCCCACAACCAGCCAGTTCTACATCACCCACGCCTGCCTGGCACTTCTCTACTGCCCTTCCTGAAAGCCACCAGCAATGGGACTCTCTCCCCAGGTCATCTATTCAAGTGCACAACCTCCTCTCTACCCATAGGGCTTTATTCACATCTAACCATGCTTCCCTGCAGCAGTTTGGAGGCAGCAGTTTTGTTCAAACCCCCACCCCAATTCAGGGCTGTCTCCTTGCAGGCACATCCACCCCGGTGACCACCACAAGCACCCACCTTTGACAGTGACGAGCACAGAGCTGTAGGTCTGCCCCGCCAAGTTGGAGGCCGTGCAGGTGTACAGCCCATTGTCCGTCTGCTTGCAGAAGAGGATCTTCAGCACAAAATTCTCCTGGTCATCCTCATAGATGACGTGCCGCCGGCCTTCCAAAATGACCTCGTTGTCCTTCTTCCACACAATCACGGGCTTGGGCTCTCCTGTCACGTAGCAGCTCAGCTTGGCGTGCTTCCCCTCCGTCACGCTGCACATGCGTGTCAGCGCCCCGAAAGTGGCGTTGCGGGCCCCTTTGGCCAGTCCTGCCGCCCGCTCGTAATCCCGGGACAGGCTGTAGCCAATGCTGGACAGCCCCTCCACCGCGGAGTACGACTGGGCCGAGGCCGAGTCCAGAGTCCCATGGGAGATGTCCGTCTTCCTGATCTCCTCCCGCCTCTTCTGCAGGTGGGACAGCAAGGAGGCCGTCTTGCCGCAGCTGGCATCGAAGTTGCTGCTGCTGCCCGGGTTGGAGGAGCCGTGTGTTTCCACCACCAGCGCAGCCGAGGCGCTGGCGGAGCCGATGAGGTTCTCTGCCCGGCAGGTGTAGGTGCCACTGTCCCCCAGCTGGGCACATTGGATGGTGAGAGCGTTTGACTCCCCGGCAGACTCAATCTGGAAGCGTCCAGCATCTGCCTTGTTCCTCAGGTACCTCCCATCCTTCTCCCAGTTCACCGAGAGGGGAGGGCTGCCCTGGACTTTGCATTTGAACATGACGTCTTCTCCCAAGGTTACTTTGATGTTGGAAGGTTTCTGGATGAAGTAAGGGGCTGACTCCGTGACTGTGGTCTCCTCTCCCACTTTGATGCTGACAGCAGCAAAAGCCTCCCCGATGGTGTTCTTGGCCCGGCAGATGTACTGGCCACTGTCCTCCAGGTTCAGGTCGTAGATCGTTAGGCGATACAAATCCCCATCCTCTGTGGTTTTAAACCTTCCCCCAGACTGGACTGGAAGTTTATCCTTTTCCCAGCTCACCACTGGGATGGGGTTTCCAACGATCTGGCAGCTTAGGGTGGCATCCTTCCCTACAGACACCATGAACGCCTTGGGCCGGGTCAGGAAGCGCGGGACCCCGCTGAGCGAGCTGTAATCCATCCTGGCTTCCTTCCTAAAGGGGGACAGAGAAAAGCATCAGGAGAGAGCAGAGCAGAGGGCACAGGCAAAGAATCGCTGCACTCCTGTGGTCTCAGGATGTTTGTCACCTGGAACAGCCATGTTTTCAATGTCCTTCGCTTTATGGGTGAGAAAGCCTTGGAATATTTTTTGGTGTTGAAGATTTCTTATATTTGAGGTTAATAAACGGCTCACTTCCCCACGGCCTCTGAGCAAAACAGAACCCTTTGGGCTGTTCATACCGAAGGAACACGATGGTGCCGTTCATCTGTGGCACTCAGAAAGTGACCTGCACTAAAGCTGTGTGACAGATGGGCTGGTCCTGCAACCACAGGGAAACCAATGGACACTAAATTCTGAGAGATGCTTCTGCCCATCAAGATACTTCCTCCATCACGGAATCACAGCATGGTTTGGGTTGGAAGAGAGCTTAAAGATCATCTCATTCCAGCCCTGCCATGGGCAGGGACACCTTCCACTAGACCAGGTTGCTCCAAGCCCCATCCAACCTGGCCTTGGACACTTCCAGGGATCCAGGGACATCCACAGCTTCTCTGGGCACCCTGTGCCAGGGCCTCCCCACTCTCAGTAAAGAATTGCTTCCTAATATCTCATCTAAACCTACCCTCCACCAGCTTGAGGTCATTTCTCCTTGTCCTATGGTCATCTCCTTTTTTCCCTTCCTTGCCTATTTTTAATTTTTTTAAAATTTTATTTCATTTTTTGTTTGCTTCTACCGCATGCTCCATTTCTCCTCTTGCCCTCTCTGGTCATCATCCATTCCCAAACCTTGTTCTCTGAACCACATTCACACAGACCTTACAAAAAACCCCTCTCCTGCAAGGCCCAGGCTTTAGCAGGACACCCAGGTATTCCTGTCATAATACTGATGATATTCCTCTTTATTCTCAGTTTCTGCTCATCACAACCACTGAGACAGAGCTCCTGGGATGGTGATGGCAGTCAGTATCTATAGCTTATATACATCCTCATCCAGGTGGTGTGGGGCCAGACACAGCTGCAGTGGGGATGCAGTTGGTGCACATGCATTGAAAGGCTGAGAAAACTGGGATTGTTAAACCTGGAAAAATGAAGGGTTCAGGGTGACCTGATTGGACCTTCCAGTACCTGAGGGAAGCCTACAGGAATGATAGAGAAAAACTGTTTATAAGGGCCTGGAGTGACGGGATAAGAGGGAATGAGAGCAAACTAAAAGATAACACGTTTAGATGAGATATTAGGAAGAAACTGTCCCCTGTGAGGGTGTTGAGGGCCTGGCACAGGGTGCCCAGAGAAGCTGTGGCTGCCTCTGGATCCCTGGAAGTGTCCAAGGCCAGGCTGGACAAGGCTTGGAGCACCCTGGGATAGTGGAAGGTGTCCCTGCCCATGGCAGGGGTGGCACTGGATGATCTTTAAGGTCCTTTCCAACCCAAACCACTCCGGAATTCGGTGATTACACTCATGGGAGTGCAAAGCCACGTGAAAGAGCTGCCACAGGGAATGTTCACAGCAATCCAGACAGCACTAGGCTTCTCCAAAAAAAGCCCCACATGGCTCAGGGCTCACGGGAAAGATGTTCCATCGCCTGCTTATGATCAGCTGCCCTCAGAGGGAGCAACGAGCTGACCTGCAGCTGTTTGGTGGTATGGGCCAGCCAAGGGGATGAGGCTTAAGCTGCCTTCAAAACTAAAGCTCATGGCAATCCTGGTGCCACTGTGCCCCCAGAAAGTCAAAAGCCATCAGTGCTGCTGATGTTTACAGACTCCACCCAGCCCTGTTCAGCTGGGGAGCAATCCATCAGTGACCACCGCCTCAGGGACCCCCCAAAGACCTCACAAACACTCCTCGTTCTTCACCACTCCTTACAGGGACTCCTGGACGTCCTTTCCCTTCTGCTGGAGTGAATCTACCTCTAATCCTCCAAGAGGACCTTCCCATGGACTGGGTAGTACTTACTTTGACACGTATAGCACAGCTAAAAACCTGGTTAATGGTTAAACCCCGCTAACACCAGGGACGGGGCACCAGCTGGCTCTCCCTGGGAGCAGGATTTGATAGTTCTCTGCAAGGAAATCTTCCCAGCTCCAAGCCTCTCTGGAAGATGTGGATGCAAAAATGCCTTCAGCAGAGAAAATTTCCAAGCTGTCCCAGCATTTTGTTAGCTTTCCCAGCATTTTGTAAAAATCCTGGTTTTCCTCTCTCCTGCTTTTCCAGCACTTCATGAGAAACTTTCATGTCCCCATACAGATTATTTAAAAACAAAGCCAACGGTTTTTTGTAAACTAGATTTCCTATCTCACATGTGCAAACTGTTGTAGAATTGTTTTGCTATGGCCTGGAGAAATATTTAGAAAGAGGTATCTTCTGGATTAGCCAACAGCCCTGAGGGGTGGTTGCTCAGAGACCCAATAATTTTTTCTGTTCAAAGTAAACTTCAAGCGAAGTAACTCATATAAAACCTGTCTGTAAATTAATAAATAATTCCATTTTCTTCACGAACGCCGAAAATCTATGTCGCGTTTTCTCTTCGTCTCTGCTACCACCGCGACAGGAAGCCACAGAATCCTGGGATTTTCTGGGTTGGAAGGGACCTTAAAGCCCATCTCATTCCAACCCCGTGCCACGGGCAGGGATGTCACCCCCTAGACCAGGTTTTCCAAGAAGATTTGAGTGCACCATTTCCATTCAAGCTGTTTAATCTCTTTGGCCTCGTGATGCCAGACCCCTCTGTGCTGGCAGCTCCTGTCTGAGCCGTAGGAATGGTCCTACTCCAGATGAGCACATCCCTGCTTTTTCACCTTCAAAGTGCTGCACAAAGCAGAAGGACCAGGGCTCTGGGTGCTGTAACTCAGAAAGGAAATAAAACCCAGTCACTGAGACAGAAATATCCTTCTTAATCCTGCAGCAGTTTGGCTTCCCTGCTGGCCACACATCCACCCACTCTCTCACCCAATGGCAGGTGCTCTCACCATCTCCCCCCCTGTTTCAGCAGAAATCAATAGGAGCAGGCCAAAACCCTGCTTTAATTTCTTCAATCACCACTTTTCCATCCTCCTCCAGCTCCTGGTAGTGCATTTATGTTAATGTGCAAATCGCTGATGGCGTCGGGGAGTGAGGGGTGGATCGACCTGCCACATGACCTTGTGAAAAATCACCGTTTTTCCCAATTTGTTGGCTCCCCTCCCACTTTTTCATACAAGACAGGGATGGGCTCACAAATAATGATGTGCACGGTGTACATGTGACAATGTACTTGCTGAGGTAAATGGCAAATTATGCATGGAAATTAATAACAGATTTCATTCCATTTATGCTGCTGGGGATTGAAAAACACAAGTTACCATTAAATCCCTATAATGGAAAAGGTGTGGCACAAGAATACACAATAGTAATTTTTATGAGAGCCCAAGAAACTTTTGGACAACGCTCTCAGGCACAGCATGGGATTCTTGGGGTTGTCCTAAGCAAGGCCAGGAGCTGGACTCCATGGTCTTTGTGGGTCCCTTCCAAATCAGGATATTCTATAATTTTGTGATCATTATTATCATTGAAGATGGTATCACTGAGCCAAACTTCAAACTTCACCTGGGCCACACATCTGAGGCAAAACCAAATGCAATCTTTCTATATTTAACAGGAAAAACACCACACCATGTCCTGGCCTATCCTGTGTCTCCCACTCCAAAGAACACAAGAAACAAGAAAAAGCAATCAAAGACTTTTCCCTTTAGATGAGATCGATCCTTTCTAAACTAATTCAATTTGGGTTGCTTTTGCTTTTGTTTCCTGGCATTGAGCAAATTTCATTATTCTACCACAAATCTTTAGAAATTAAAGAAACAGGTTGCAAATACTAAATCTGGGAGGGGGGAGAAAAAAGTAATGGGGAAAACTCACTTTTAATAAATGCTAAGAGGGTAAAGAATGATTGACCTCCAGTCATCAGGGCTAAGAGCAGCTGACTTTCTGTTAAGTGGCCACCTTCAATATTAGTTGTAACAAGTACACAGATCTCTTTTTCTCTTGGTCTCAAACTGGTCTAGAAATCTGTGAATCAGTTTGAACTTCTTTAGTTCCTCTTATTACCTTCAACCTCTGCCCTCAGCTGAGCTTTAAAATGCATTTTCCATAAACGCTTGTGCAGCTGCAAGCAGAGAAGCTGCATGAATGGTTAGAAGGGGCAGATATGAGCCTGGGGCTGGAGCCAAAGTACGCTGAAGTCAGTGGAAATTTCCACTGAAGTCAATTGATTGACAAACAAGAGTCTTCTGCTCATTTGGGGAAGGACCATTGCAATGCTCAGAAGGAGATGATGCTGAGGTTCAGCTCCACTCTGGAGAGCCCAGCAAAACCATTCACTGCATTAACAGCAAGTTAACAATCAGAACACAGACTCAGAGCTCATGGCCTAATATTTCCCAGCCATCAGCTGGAATTCCAGACTGCACTGTGCCATCAAAGCACTTGGATTCACCTTCAGAGGACGCTGCCGTGTTTCACCCTTCCTGGGTTCCTATTGTCTCTGATAGATGCATCCCTCTGACTGATTTCCAGCTTCGTAACGTCAAAAAGAGCAGAAAAATAGAGTTGCTTCACTTCTCCATCAAACTGGGCTCTGCACAACATGGAGAAGTGCCTGGAGCACTGAGGTGGCTACAGAGACACGAGAGGAGCTGCTTGGGAACCAGCCAGGGACCTCTCAGCAACCAGTGGCTTCCCTCAACCCTCCTGCGAGCTGTTCCCATCCCCTGGGCCCCAGGACACCTTTCCATGCCTGGAGGAGAGCTCTGCTCTGTTGGAGCACAGTGAGGGCTCTCAAAGCCTGGCTCTTACAGGAATGCTGCTCACTCCCTAAAGTGCTTCCTTCTCTCCCTGCCCTTCCATGCTGAGCTGCGCCCAAACAAACACACCCCAGGTGCTCCCTGGTACCTCCTGCAGCCAGGAACAGTCAAAAAACAGGGAGGCTCCTGCACCAGATGCCTGTTGATTTTGCTGCTGAACCAAACTGGTGCAGCAAATCCATCCAAGATGCTCCTTTCTAGTGGCCTCAAGGTCCAGCCTCCCTCTCCCATGGCTCCCAAACACTCATCTCGTGTTTGCAGTTCACTTCTCCGCATCCAACACAAGATCCTGTGTCCACAGACCTCCTAGTGCAGGGTGAAAAGCCCACATCCCCTGCACCTCACCCAGCTTTCCCCACGTGCCCTCACACTCTGAGGGTTTACACCACTATGAACAGCCAGGATGCCAGAAGAATATCCAGGGATCAGTGAAAACAGTGCATGCTCATCATTATTTTAGATCTGTCTCTAACATGGAAAGAAAACCAGGGTTTATTCCTTGCTCTGCCACTGGTTTACTTTCATAATTATGAGGAAGACATTCCAGTTCTCGTATCTTTATTCCCTATCTGAAAAAGGGGGGGAAAACTTGTTTTATGGGTGTGGAGAGCATGAAATCCAGTTAGAGGCATGAAATCCTAACCTGCAGCAAGGATGAGGCTGTGTAAGTATTTAACAGGTCAGACAGGCTGCACGAGATAAATTACATTTTATAATTTCAAGTGGGATAAAATGCATCTCACTGGATTATGATGACAAATAGATTTAGGAGCAAGGAGAGGACAGACTTGTGAACATACTGAAAGGGCAAGATTTCATATTTCTACTGTGTAACCTGTCAATCAACTTATTCAATAATTACTCTGATTTAGATTGTTTACATGCTCATTCTAACTTTGAAAAAAACACAGTAACTCTGAAACTTAAAAAAATAAATAATAACTCTCTGCAAGTGCCAGGACAGCTCCCTTGGAAGCGACAGGACCAGCAACAAAGCATGAATAAACCTAGTCAACGCAAATGCCCTTTCCAATAAATCTCAGACATTTGCCAGTGTCCTATTTCCCCACATAACCCCTCTGTGATTAATCATCCGCAGCAGAGATCACATTCCTATCTGGGGTATTTCTGAGCACGCCGAAGGCAAACTGGCGGCACTCGTAATTTCGCTTATGCCTTTATTCATTCGGATTTTCCCTGGTTTGTGTTTGGGGAAAGAGGCAGAGCTGCGCAGAGCTGTCAGATAATGCAAATAAACCACTGCCTGGGAGCCAGCACTCGGCCTTGCAGCTGGGCCAGGCCTCCTGCCCACTCCTGTCCCACCACTGCCCAACACCTGCTTCCCGCGGACAAGGGAACGAGCGCCTTGCAGTGGGAACAGCCACAGACTTGTCCAGTTCCTGCTGGAGTACTTGGAACTGGAACTCCTCAGGAGGTGGAGAGCCCTGATGGTGGTGCCACAGAATCCCAGAATGGAATGGTTTGGAAGGGACCTCAAAGCTTATCCTGTTCCCACCCCCTGCCATGGGCAGGGACACCTTCCACTATCCCAGGCTGCTCCAAGCCCTGTCCAGCCTAGCCTTGGACACTTCCAGGGATCCAGGGGCAGCCACAGCTTCTCTGGGCAACCTGTGCCAGGGCCTCCCCACCCTCCCAGCCAGGAATTCCTTCCCAATATCCCATCCATCCCTGCCCTCTGGCAGTGGGAAGCCACTCCCCTTGTCCTGTCCCTCCATCCCTTGTCCAAAGTCCCTCTCCAGCTCTCCTGGAGCCCTTTTGGGCACTGGAAGGGGCTCTGAGGTCTCACCAGAGCTTTCTCTTCTCCAGGCTGGACACCCTCAGCTCTCCCAGCCTGGCTCCATCCCAGCCTCCCGGGATTCACTGTGCTGTGCTGGCTGATGGGTTGGTTTCACGTTGATTCATCAATGCTCATCTGCACCTGGAAAGTCTTCAACAACCTCTGAGAAGTCAGAGGTCCTCCCCATGGCCAATTGTCACCCAGGCTGTCATCAGCCTGTGCTGAAGCTCTTTGTGTGAGAGAGGACAGGGGCAACAGGTTATTCTCTGTCCAAGCCTTTCCATTCAAGGATAAGAAAGAGAATCCTGTCCACCAGGACTCAGGGCAAAGAGCAAAAAGCACCATGCAATCCATCTCATAAAATATTCCCGAGACAAAGGTGGCCACGAGTAACGCAATTGCAAAGTTGGAGACTTTAGGGACGTAATTAAACCTGGGATCACTGAGGTCCAAACACAGATCAGAAGCACAGAGGTTCTCTCAACACCACATTAAGGTCCATCACATCCATGTTTGCTCATTTCCTCAATCCTCTTTTACCCTTTCTTTGCCCAAGGTAAAAATATACAGATTTGAGGTATTTTTCTTGCCTTTGGAGTTTGTTTCCTGAACTTCCTCTGCAATGCTAAATTCTAATCCTCTCACTCCTTTTCCTGACAGGAAAGGCAGGATTTACAAGGAACCTCCTGTCTCTGAACCCTGAGCTTTCAAAGAACGTCACTGGAACAGAAGCTCCAGATAAAAATCAAGGCAGCACTGGTATTACTGTAGTTTACATGACTTATCTGCTTGTATTGTTCCATCTAAAAACATCAGGAAATGGAAGCTGTGGGTGGGAAGGGAAGTCGATGAGTTGTCAAATGGGAAGTTTGGGTTTCCTTTGATGTTTAAAATCCCGCTGAGGGAAAACAGCAGTAACCCAGCTGCCCTCTCGCTTCCAGCAGCCTCCCAGGGAACAGACAGCTTTGGAATAGCACAAGTGTTGGGTGTCAGCTGCGGGCTGGGTGACATCAGCCGGGCTCTGGTGGGTGCCTGAAAGCCGTCACGACAGACAGGGAGCTCTGAGGGTGAAATGCACACCAGCACACCCAGTGCTCCCTGCCCATGACAGCCCTAAATCGGGGCTCCGCGTGGATTTGCGCCAGCGCTCTAATCCAGGGAGGCAGGGTTTATCCCATTCCACCGGAGCGGGATCGGTATCTGTGGCTGAGGAGCTGGCCTCAGGGCTTAGCTTGGGCTACTCTGAATTCCACTTCACTGAGGGAGAAGTGATTTTGGCATGTCCAAAGGTCACTGGATGAGCAGATGGGAGAGGTTTCTGTGGTGGATCAGTCACCGGAGACGATGGACACAGAGAACCTGCAGCACACGAAGCCTCTTGCAAGGAGCTTCTAACTCAGCTCAGAGTAAGGCCTGTCTGCATTCCCTCCCATCCACAGCCTCCATCCTCAACCAAAATCCATGGGAGATGTTGAGGGAAAGTTCATGGCAGGTCAGGGGCTGGCATGGTGTTAAACATGGTGAGCAGCCCTCAGGGGAAAGGAGAAGCTCACAACAATTCTGACCTTCAGGGTAGGGCTAAATATGCACCAAGTGCCTCAGGAGGGACCTGCATCCCCTCATGCTCCCACTATTAACCCCTTATCAATAACCTGGATATTTCCAATGACTGGTGGCAAACAGGGGTTCAACCATTCAGAGAATTCCAGCAAGGAACAAGAACAAATCACGTGGTTTGTGCACTGGGCAGGAGGGTCAGATCACCTTCCAGCCACATTAGGGGCACACACTTCATAAAAACCACGAGAGATTCAAGCTGCATAGGTGATGCATACGGTTAAAACACTTCTCTTTCCTCTCCACAGAGACAGACTTATCTCATAAAACTCATCCCACTTCCAGCTACATGGCCAGAAACCATTTTCCATCAACAGCTCCAAGAAACTCCATGCAGGGAAGGGATTTCATCCTCCTTGGGTTTTACTGCAACAAGGGGACTTCACACTCCACCCTTGACAGAGACACAAAACCACCCTTGAAACTTCCAGAGGGCTAGAACTGCACAGAGCAGCCCCCCAAGACTCCATGGCAGCTGCTTTTCCTTCTATTTTTCTGAGCGCCCCCAAGGCTGCTCTGACAACAGCAAAAGGCCAAAACACCAGGGAGGTCTGTGGCACACTGTGATGCTCACTCCTGTTCTGTGGGGCTGAGAATAAAGAAGACAAATGGGGAGAAAAGACGCAAATTCTGGGGTTTCCACCCAGGAGACAGAAAAGGAGCGATGTAAATCCAGAAATTTCATCACAAATTTCACCCAACTGGATTTCGCTTTACAGACAGCCCTGGAGAGAAGCAGCTGCGGCAGAATCCCAGAAAAATGAGACTTGCAAAGCTAGAAATGCTCCCGTTTTAGCGCATTTCCTACATGATTTCCTACACGAGGGAGCTGCAGGATCACAGCTCCCATATGGGCAAAGAATTCCCTTGGTGACAATCAGCCGTGGCTCCGACCTAAGCCCTTGTATTTTAACAAGTGGACGTCATTGTCATTACAGTCACTCCACCCCATTGAGCTGTAGGGCCCAAAATAGCCTCAGCTGTCGAGCTCCATCTCTCCCATCTCCCCTCAGAGCCATCTGGAGAAGTGGGAGGAGGGTGGGGGGTTGCAGAGTGGATCTGTATTGACACCGGAGAGGAGCTCAGAGGGGAAAAAATCCTGGCCAAAGAGAAAAGCTGCACTGAGATTATGCCCTGGAAGTAAAACTTTTCAAAACGCTCCTTTCTGACACCTCTCCATATGTTTTCCACACTCTCCATGCCCAGTGCTGTCTCAAATTTGAGGACAAAGTGTATCAAGTTGAGTCAATGGCTCAAATGATTTTCTTCACTTTTCTTCTCTCCTCTGGAGGCTGACCTTTGCTCGGAAGTAATTAAGCAGAACAATTCCACATTTGGCTCAGAGCAAAGGAAGGATGGATTTACTACCTGCACCTTCAGCTCCATCCCAAAATACATTTTATAAAGCAAAACGTCCTCCAGTGCGGTACAGAAACAACCTCACCCCTCCCTCAGCTACCAACCTTCTCCACTTCCTGCTGGACATCAGCATCCCCACATCCACCTCTTCGTAGCTGAAGGTTTTGGTCTTACCTGGAGTCTTGTCTGAGTCTGAGGAGGACAAAGCTCTGGGCAGGGGAAGAAAAAGCCGATTCCTACTGAGATGAAAGGAGGGGGAAGAGGGAAGAGGGGAACAGAGGACATGGGGACACCATGTTGGCTTGGGTTTCCCCCTCTCTTTCCCCTCCAGGAAAATAAAACAGAAACCCCAGCGATGGCAGGGACAGGCGGCAGAAGGTCCCCCCAAGTCCCCCGGCAGTGGCTCTGCTGCCCAGGGTTAGGCTGTGCCACCCCCCCTCCCCACCCTCCTCTGGGTCGTCCTCCTGCAGTCAAATCGCTGACGTGCTTCGCTTTCCCTCCGCAGCCCAGCTCCAAAATAGCTCCGGGTGTCATTTACCAGGGAAGATTAAATTTCCCACAGGACAGAGGCGAAAGGGCAGCGTTTTAGGGACTCACTGGGACAGCCCAGCAACAGGAGGGGGCAAAAACCCCATCAGAAGTGTGCGTTTGGATGGCGTGGGGGACAAGGTGGGTCAGAACCGGTCCTCAAGGGTCCATCCCAAAGCCAAGTGCCGAATGTGACGTGGGGACTCGGGAACAGGCGGCTGCCGACTTATCAGCATCGCACACTGGACGGGAATTCTGTCTCAAAGGCATCAGATCAATAGTAGGTTTATTTATAACCTCCCAGGCAGGAGCTGTTAAAATGGCAAATAAACAGCAAGTTAATAATCCCAAACGCGCATCTCCCCCTTAACCTTATATAGATTGTGTATTTCCCCACCTTTTTGCCTCATGCACGTGAACTGTGCGCAAAAATCACCTGAGCTGCAAATCCCTCACATCTCAGAGGCTCAAGGTCATGATTTCTATATTTACAAGTAAAATTTGTGGGGTTTTTAAGCAATTTCCTGAAAACGGAGTTCACACCAATTCTTATTTGCAGTCACAGTACTTTAAATTTAAAACTAATTTCTGCTAATGGTCGAAGAGCTGCAACAGAGCCCAGCAGGCTCCCCCACAACCACTTCAGCTCTGTGCAAATACCAGGAGTGACCTGCAAGATACGCTTATTTTTGGCAGTAAACAAAGCAGATAAAGTGCTGCAGAGTCCCAGGCTCTGAAGACACGGTGACAGGTTGTGTGAAATCACTTTTCAGGGCACAAAACCACCACCAGGGCAGCCGAAGGGAGTTTTAGCTGGGATTTTGAAAGCAGGGCTTGAAGAGAGCCATAGAATTCCAGAATGGTTTGGGCTGGAAGGGACCTTGAAGACCATCTTTTTCCATCCCCCAGGAAGTGTCCAAGGCCAGTTTGGACGGGGCTTGGAGCAACCTGGGATAGTGGAAGGTGTCCCTGCCCATGGCAGGGGGGTTGGAAGAAGATGAGGTTGAAGGTCCCTCGCAGCCCAAGCTATTCTGTGATTCTGTCACTCAGGGTGGATCAAAATTAATAATAAAATTATAGGACTGAGGAGAAAAAAGATTTGAGGTGTTACCTGACCTGCCTGTGCACTGGCTGAGGGACTTTACCCCATGTTTAGCTCTGTCAAAAACTCATGCCCTCTTTTGAAGACGCTGCCCACTGTGCTCGTTCTTCCCTCTCTTCTGAAGGTGGTTTAAAGTTTTAGCTGCAGGGCTTAGAGGGATGTCCCAAAGACACAGGAACGTGCCCAGGGTGTGTCAGTAACAGCTCTCAGCACATCTTAGAGTCAGCAGGATTTGCTTTCTGAACGGGATCGTTTGTACTGTTTCAAAAACTGGACATCAACAGACTTCAAGGTCTATCCCCAGCTGGTCACTTGGAATGAACCAGTGTCCATTTGGAGCAAACCAAAGCAAATCTACTGTCCCCCAGCCCTCCATGACACCACTGTCCTTGCATTTCCCTGCACTGTGCAATTGCCAGAGGCACGAGCTGTATTTTTAGGGGATTAAATGAGCAGTGCCTTTCCTTTCACATGTTGGTGGCTTTGAGGAAGATCTCAGAGACTTCACAATCTCCACCTTTTGTTTTTGGTAAGGGACCACCTGTACATAGCAGAATTGCAAAGTGACTCCACCACTGCCCTGGGCAGCCTGTGCAGGGCTTGGTAACATTTTCAGGGAAGAGATTTTCCCTGATATCCAATCTAAAACTCCCCTGGCACAACTTGAGGTCGTTTCCTCTCCTCCTGTCCCTGTTCCCTGGGAGCAGAGCCTGACCCGCCCTGGCTGCCCCCTCCTGTCAGGGAGTTGTGGAGAGCCAGAAGGGACCCCCTGAGCCTCCTTTTCTCCTACTTGTTTTTCCCCTAATTCTCCTGACATGAGTTGGATTGTCTGAGATACCCCTACAGGTCACTAAAAATTAACAAAAGATAAATACCTCCTGTACACCAAGGAGTTATTAACCTACTCAGGAATTACAGCGTGTCATGGATTTAAAATAAAGGAGAATCTAAAAAAAGATGAGCTAATAAAAGTTCCAATTTATAGAGAGAATGGTGAAAGGGTTGAAAAAACCCTGAATTTTTATGAAGACAAGTAAAATGCCGTCAGGCACAACACTAGTCCCTTCCTCTTCGAAATAAAAACCAAGAGTTTTTCCACAAGTGTGTTTTCTCCCCACAACAAACATCAGGAAGACGTGCTTTAAACAGAGACTTGTGCAGTTTTAAAACATAGAAAAATCTTTCCTTGCACTTGAAAACCATATCTTTGAGCTCCAAACCTGCTCCTCTGAACACTTCAGTTGGAAATAAAAGGATGCCAAACGAAATTAACCAGAGTTTCCAGGCACTGAAACAAGCTGTGTTTGGGTTTTCTCCAAGAAATCAATTTCTATTATTTGAATTATAATAACTAGCGAGGCCTGAGGCATTGCATCTTATTTCAATATTCCTCTTGAGTATGAGATTTTTTTGCATAAAAAGGCAGGTTTTTGTAAAAAACATTATTCCTTCTTTTCTCTGTGGGAGAATTTAATTTGATTTTTTCCCCGTGTGATACTGAACAGGCATTTCAAAGCTGACACAATTCATTTCTTCTCAGTATGTTTACTCAGTTTTTACAGCTAAAAACCCTGACGTTTTGTCTCCCAGTCTAACATTAAGTCAAAAATAAAATTAAATAAAAATCAATGCTAGTAAAAATTTCACACACGAGCTACAGAAAATGAGATATTTTTTCCTACCACATCTAATTCTGATGGGGAAGAGCACCTAATTCTGAGTTAAACCTCACGAGCAGTTCCCTAAGGCATTTCTAACATAAGGGAACACATTCCCCCAAAAAAACATTTCGTATATGTGGCAATGTTAATTGAGAAAGTCATGGAGGACACAGAAAATTAATAGATAGAGGCAAATTAAGTGTTACATTGATTTAAGAAAGAACGGAGGCACTGGGTTAATTTTTCTGCAATTCCTAACTGGATTAATTTTTCTTAAAATGCAGCTTTTTTTAGAATTTCAGGACAAAAAAAACTTTTGAACAAACAAACAACAAAAGGGCAGAAGTGACACATCTTGCCAAGGCTTCCAAAAAAATCTTATAAATGTTGCTTTTTATTTTACGCTTTTCTGAGCTTCTCTGCTCTTAACATTAAACCTTTTTCTACGCAGCTAATAAAATACCTAAATTTTAAAAGGCCTGCTGTGATTTAACCCTCTACATCCTGAACATTTTGTCAGGATGCTTGGAGATATTTGAAGAGTGGAGAGAGTTCTCCGCTTGTCTCCTTATTTCCGTCCCAAACGCCCTCAGATTTTTCCTGACCCACTGACCATTCCCATCTCTCCCAGCTGGACAACTCCAGCTGTTTCCATAACACCACACTCTGCATAAAAAAGGCTTTTTGCCCACAGTGGATGTGGACTCCCCGTCCCTGGTAGTGTTCAAGGTGAAGTTGCCCTGAGCAGTCTGAGAAATTGTTCTATTAAAAAAAAAACAACCAACCAAAAAAAAACCCCAGCACAAAACAAAACAAACAAAAACCACCCCCAAACAAGCAAAAAAAACCTGCAAAAAACAAACAAAAAACCCCAAAACAAACAAAAAATGAAACCAAACCAAAACAATCCCCAAAACAAAACAAACAGACAATAAAAACCAAACAAAAACCCCAAACAACGAATCCCAGAATGGTTTGGGTTGGAAACGACTTAAAACTCCATCTTTTTCCACCGCCTCTTTCCACCTTCCACTATCCCAGGTTGCTCCAAGCCCCATCCAACCTGCCCCCCTGTAAACACTCAGCCAACAGCAGGACGCCAGGAGTCTGAAGATGCCTTTTGAAATGTCCTTTACTCAAGAAACTGAATCCGTTCCGGGAAGTCACCCGCACACAAAGTCTGGGTTTTGGTGTTTAAGCGGCACCACGGATGTCACCGGGATGAGGCAGACGCTCCACGGTCACACACATCAATCTTTTCCCGGGTTTCAGTTAAGGAAAACGTGTCAGCATTGATTAAATTGTCTCATTCCCTCACCCCAAACCTTGCCCAGTGACTCAGCTCATCCCATTTTTTCTGCCTCTGCAGCTCACCCAACCCATCCATCATCACCGGCAGGGCCACCACTTCCATTCTTGCCAACCCCCGTCCCCACGGCCAGCGGCTGTGAGGGTTTCACTCCAAAATAAAGCTTTCATGGCCACATTGTTATTGGGTGAGGTGAGTTCTGCTTTCCAGGGAATTCCAAACTGAGTGCACATCCTGTCTGTGACTCATTTTGGACATGCTGGAGAAGCCTGCAATGACGTTTAACCTCTAATTTCTTCCAACACCCCTAGGAGGGATCAATCCCCGTACAATCCAGTCACCATCAGTTCCCCTGTGAAAAGCTGAATCTGTCAGAGATGTGGCATTCTCAGCTCTGGAAGAAGCAAAGTGGCTGCAAAGACTTGATACATAAAGGAAAATTTGGATAAAAGGGTGACAATCAGGTTATTTTTATTAATAAAGCTATCTTAAATATTTTATTTGCATGAAAAGTACCTTAAATTATTTTTTACGTTATTTGAACATATAAATAATTTGTTTGGGGTTGTTTTAATTATCCTCTGGAAGGCAGACAAAGATCCCTCAGGAAAGAAGGAAGGAGCAAGCACCAAGGTTTTTATTCAAGTGTGCTCTCCTCAAAGGGCCCCATTCATCTAATGATGGATGTTTATATCATTATTTATACAACTATTGGCTGTAGTCAGATCTTTAGCGTGATTAAGTCCCAACAGGATGCACATCCACACTTGAAAAATACAAAGTGTCTGTGCAACAGATTTATAATCCTAGAAAGGCAATTTCTTTTCACATCACAACAGAATTCAGCCCTTAAATGTTCCCCAGCAGGAACACAAATCAATCATTTACAAACTGATTAAGCACCCAGGAAAGCTTTCACTCACACACCTTTAAATCCCAGAACAGCTTTGCTTCACAACTGCTGCCAGAAATTGCCTTTAAAATCTAACTTGGATACTTGGCCTGAATTTTGAAGTGATTCTGATTAAAACAAAATGTTACTTCACTTATGATAAATAATGCTTCTGCTGAACAGAGGGGAAAAGAGTTCTCTCAGCTTAGCAGTGGTCTCAGCTGAGCTGCTGGGACAGAAACAGCAGCACAAACAGGACAGGAACATCACGAACATCATTGCCACGGGCTGCTCGTGCACCACGCTGGATAAACACGGCTGTGAGGCCAGAGAGGGGCTTGGGACGAGGGCCTGTGATGGCAGAACAAGGGGGAATGGCTTCAGATTGAAAGGGAGCAGGTTTAGATGGGATAATGGGAAGGAATCCTCCCCTGTGAGGCTGGGCAGGCCCTGGCACAGGGTGCCCAGAGCAGCTGTGGCTGCCCCTGGATCCCTGGCAGTGCCCAAGGCCAGGTTGGACGGGGCTTGGAGCACCCTGGGACAGTGGAAGGTGTCCCTGCCCATGGCAGGGGGGGGACAGGATGAGATTTAAGGTCCCTTCCAACTCAATCCATTCAAGGATGCCATGATCTGCAAGAAGAGTGGAGTAACTTACTCTGCAAAGGGTTTGTGAAGGCTGAGTAAACGCCCAGAGTGAATTCCAGACACGCCTCCATCCCTGTTTCTTCCTGGTTACGCCATTCATTTGGGTATCCTGATCAAAAACCCAGACACCAACCAGCCAGATTTTATTTCCCCCCATTAACAGCTGTGCCTTCCTCTGTTTAATCCCTCTTAAAGAGCTGTTAGTTTTCTGGACATTGAGTTTTAATGGAATTGCCTGTAGGCTTTGCTGTGCCAGGGATCTACCAGGATAACACACACCCATCTTTTCCATTAAAATCTCCAAGCCAGCAGGTCAGACACTTGTTGAAAATGGATTTATGGATTCCAGAATTAAGAAAGCAGTACCTCACCAATTCAGCCAATCCTCTAAACCCACTCATTTTTGTTTAAACTTCTGATACATCTTCACCCATCTTGTTTTTCAAATCTAAGTGAGTACAGTCCTTCCTGTTCTGGGGGTCATCCTCGAGCTTCCAGGGTCACACTGGTATAATTATATGGATTAAACTCAAGCAGACCTTGAGTTCTTCCCTTTTTGCTTTAAGAACTGACAAGTCACTCTCAAACCCATGAAGAGCCAAAGGAACTTTGTCATTCAACAGCTCTGTAGCCGAGCAAGATGGGAGACAGAACAGTTCCTGAGAGGTAGTGACGCCTTTTCCTGGTCTTAGAATTAAGAGAGCTGAACACAGTTAAGAGGGGAAAAGGGTTTTACCTCGGTGTTTATTGAAGGACCCTCAGGGGCGCCGAAATGCACATCGAAATGCACCCCGAAATGCCCCCCGGAGAAATGGCCCCCCACGATGTGATGTGTGTGCAATTATAGGCCTTGCTAATTAGCACATCTATCAAAGATTGCCCAGGGAGGGACTCCAGCGAGACCCCTCAGCGAGGAACCTTCCCCTGGCTGGGCCTGGCTTTGTTTACAGAATGTGTTCTGGAGAGGCCCTCGGGGTCTGGGGTTTCCAGGGTGTTTGGGCTCTTGGCTTAACGGGATATTGGGTCTGAGGGAAGGGATCAAACTTAAAGAATTATAACTGTGTGGGCTAAAAGCACTGAGAATACATAAAATCTACACAAAAGAGTGCATAAAAGGGGTATAAAAGAAAAAGCAAAAAATCATCATGGCATCAGTAGAAAGCTATGGATTTGTAGAGGAGGATGAGTTGAAGAACTGTGAATGCAGCAGAGCCTAAGTGAGATTCAAAACTCACCAGAGGACACTGCATCTTCTAATTATTGATGAGAGATTATTCTAGGCCAGGCTGGATGGGGCTTGGAGCAACCTGGGATAGTGGAAGGCGTCCCCGCCCGTGGCACAGGGTGGGACTGGATGAGCTTTAAGGTCCCTTCCAACCCAAACCACTCTGTGACATAACCAGGTGACCCCTCATAGCCCTGAAATCCATCTACATCTCTCAAACCAACAGTTTCTCAGCAAAAGTTAAAGCTTTCTGTCATCATAAAGTCTTTCTGTAAGTCAGAATGCCCCCACAGCTCCTTCAGTCATGACCTACCCAAGGCACAAGGATCTGGGAATTCTGCACCACAAACAACAGCAGGAACTACTTTTTTTTTTTTTCTAAATTTATCTAAACTTATCTAAATTCCCAGATTACTGAAGCTGTGCATCATTTGCAACCCAGCACTCTTGAATTAAATAGGTACCTAAGCAGCCTGATTCATCAGCTCCAAATCAAAGGTCTCCTCCATAAGCAGAGGGAGCAGGTGCTGTGAAAAATACAGTTTTTATTTTTATGTGGCACTATTATTCAAATCAGAACAGCAGAACTGAATTTCATGACCTCACAAAGGTCAGCCCAACACACAAATGTGGATTTAAATTGCTTTTGATTAATATTACTTAAAAATCAACATGAAGTACTGAATGTTATCAGGCTCGTTTGGGAAGAACACATTGCCCTACAAATGTTTTCCAAAGTATCTCCGCTGTCAAGCTGCCAGCACAGCCCCACTAAAATAGTTGCAGCCATTCCATTACAGGTGTTTTGGAACAAGTATCAAAGCAACCGAGCTGCAGTCAAATAAAAGCAGAGATGCCCATCAGGCAAGGGCTGTTTCTCTCGTGATCTGCTCTGGAAACCCCCTTCTCTCTGGAAAAGGAGAAAAAAAGAGGAGGCTTCTTGGCAGCGTCCCCAAAACTAATTTATAAAACAAGTGTGCAAACAGCAACAGCAGAAACCTGCTCAGAAGGGGTGATTTGGGATATTTGATGTGTATGGGTCAGCTGAAGATGGGAACGCCTCGAAATTACATCTTTAAATTATCCCAAGCACCGTGGAGGTTTTTGTAAGTTCTCCACTAAATGAAAAACAATTGTACCAGCTGTTTTTTCTGTCTGCCACCAGAAAAGAAAAAATGCTTTTAAATTTTAAACTCTAAAGCAAGGAACTTTTCCATCTCAAGGTTTGGAACATCACACTCACCTCCACAGGACAAACCAGCCAAATTCTGTTGTTACCTGTGCAATTCTTGACTTGTTCTTCTGATCTCTGCCAATAAAACCAGATCTGGGACACTCTGGTAATTTATTTTGAGGAAAGTGCCAAATTAATCCCAACTCCCCCATTAACATCCCATTAAGTCCTCACTAAAGTCTGCCCTTTATTCTCTCCTCGATGCAAATCTGAATTTTCTGTGTGATCCAAGAGATCCCTCAGCCCCAAGTCCAACAACTGCCCAAACCTTCCCTCTTCTTCCACAGAATTAAAGCAATAAAACCAGTCACAAAAAACACGAAGGATTTTAATTTCTGTCATGGACACACAACAGGTCTTTTCAAGGCAGAATTACCAAACAAATTCAGCAGCTGGAAAATAGTGTGAGTTGATCTAAACAAGCTGTCACTATTTATTAGGGACATCCATACAACACAGGTGATTATTTAAATAAAAGGAATCAAACCACGTACATAAAAAAGAAAATACCAGAAAAATCACACTGGCCATGATTTATTACAGAATTCTCCTGTTTCTGAGACTCTCACACATGTAACACAAACCTGATCAGTTCAGCACAGGTGGACATAACAAGGCATCCTGGTGTTCCACAGTAAAACAAAAAAATAAAAGGAAAAGCAGATGAAATTCCCAAGTTAAGGTGCACCAACACCCTGTGGCATCAGAGTACATCTGTGAAGGGGAATTTTACGGATGTTACACAAGAGGTAGAAGTAAGATTTTTGCAGCGTTCAAACATCCACAGCTGTTTTACAGAAATACTTAAATAAGCCTAAACTGATTAGTGATTAAAACCTTGCATAATCAACAATTTACCTTTTTTTAAGCTAAAGTTATCATTTCACATATTTCCGCTGGGCCCAATCAAAACCGCCCTCAGTAATATTTCACTAGCAGTGTAAAATGGGATATTTTAAGGAAATAAGTTTGACCAACACACACATAAATGATGCACTTCAGACACCAAACAGCAATATTAAAATATAGACACTATTCACCTTTGTATATCTGTCATAAAAAATAAAAGGAAACTTATTTTTCCCATCTATATATCAGAAATAGCCTAATTTCTGTGAAAAAAACTATGCTCATTAAGTTACTACTGTGCATAAACAAGTTGTGTTTTATTCAGTAAAAAACATAAAGCAATCTTTGCCTGGCAATGATTTTTACTCTGATTTATTCTCTCTCTAACCAGCTTTTTTTAATGCACTATATGCAAATATTTTCCTTCTTAAAGCTCATTTGGCAACAAGCAAAGCGGATTTATAGCTCCAGCTCCTCAAGTAGTTTAAAACTTGCTCCTAACCCAATATATTTTCAATCCCTAACAGCACAGACACATTAAACATATTCTTAAACCCCTTTGATTGCAGTATTGCTAATGAAGAAAAATAAGGACTTTCCATTCCATATAACCAATAAATTTGATCGGCAAAGTTATTCTTTCGTTTTAGAAAATTACAAAGCAGTTATCTACCAAGAAAATAACTGATAAAAATCAGACATCTCAAGTGCTACAAACGAAAAAAAAGAAAGTGCTGGTGACTGACATGGATAAACTGGAATAAATCAAGGTCTTAGCATGGTTTAAGGCTCTGTTTCCCTCGAAGCATAACAGGAGAAAACGAGGTGCAAAATTCCCAGGAGCTCACCAGTTCAGCCCCAGTTCCTGCAGCAGGTACAACCCTCACCTTTGAGAGAAAGTAAAAATTATCCTGCCTCATTCCAAGAATCTCGATAAAAGAGGCTGGGAACTCATCCCTCCGCAGTTTCTTACAACAAATGTTCAAGGTGAACTACTGAGCTTGTGTTTTAAAGAGCTCCTGAACTAAAGCAGCAAAGCCAGATCAAGGCAGGAATCTCTCAGAAGCTGCGGCCTCAGTGGAAGCAGGACCATGCTCAGCTCTTCAGCAGCCCAGTTATTCCAAAATACTAATTAAAATATATATTCCACAGTCAACTGCCCTCATATTGACTGATGTGAAGTGTTCCCTGCTCCTGTTCAATCTACAAACACTAAATAATCAATAACTCAAAGATCTTCCACTTTAGCAACTCCATTAGGAAAAATAAATAAATCTGTAGCAGACTGCGGCCATAAAGTATTTAACATTTAGTTCTGCAGCTAAGATCACAGACTCTGCCACAGAAATAAAGATATAAAGAACAAAATCCCCAAACCCCACTGCTTTGGGTTGTGCCACCATGCAGCATTTGTCAAAATTGCAGCTCCCAAACAGAGAATGGGCCAAAAAAAAAAAAATTCCAATACCCAGCTTCCAGAGCAGGTAAAAACAGAATCTTAAAAAAAATAATAAACATATAGGCTTAAGGTCTGCTTGTTGCATATTTTTTTTACAGTATTTAAACAAAACAAAAACCCAACTTCCCGCAGAATCAGAGCTATGACTTAATGGTGACTTAGTAAATTGTGTGTGTGTGAATATCCCACAGAGCCGAGCTGGATTCTGCCTCTGGAGGAAGAACAGATTTGAACCACAACCAAACCCATTTTTGTGCTCAGCCCTCCTTGCTGTTCATCATTTCTTAAGTCTAGACAAGCTGAGCTTAAACCCTGCCTCACACCCCCTGCCCTGCCAGCAGCCAGGAGAGGAGGGGATCCTGATCCTGATCCCAGAGGGAGAACCACGTCCCTGTGGCTTGGGCCAGCTGTCCCCAAGCCCTCTCCTGGTCCCTGGAGCTGGGACAGAGCTCAATGCCACATGATTTAAACCCACCTGGGAGGAAGGTTGGCCACCAGAGCAGGGCAGGAAAAAGCCAACTCTGCCCCAAATCTCAGCAGCTGCACCCCGACAGCATCCACCCCGACAGCATCCACCAGCAGCAGGTGGGGAAAAAGGAGGGAAATCTCGATTCAAGCGAACATTCCTCGTCCCTCAAGCCCTCCTGACCATGGAAGCCAAAAGAAGAGCGATCCTCTCCACTGGAATTAGGGCTCCCCGCAGCTCCTTCCTTCTCGAAGCTCCCTTTTCCTCCTGTATCTCCCCACACAAAGGGTTGCGGATCAAACACAATCCCAGGAAGTTGTGCTCGCGGTCACCTCTGGAAAAGTGCGCAGGAAAGCCACGGACCTTCCCACAAAATCCTGGGGTATCCCCACACTTCTCTGCAAAGGGAAATACCTCAAAGTCTCTCACTCACGTAACCCCCACCTTAAACCCTTCATTTCCTTCCGAGGGAAAAGGTGCCAGGAATAACCAACCGCAAGAGACTCACTGTGAACTAGAGCAGCAGCTCCGACTGTAAGGCAAATCATTCCCAAATTTCACATACCCAGGTACACACAAAAACATTGGCAGTGGTGGTAAACACCAGCAGCACAGAAAAAAAAAATATTCAGTTTGGAAAGAATAAAATCCAGTAGCAGCAGTTTGGGAACTAAATGTCACCCATTCCTGAAAAGGCCACAGCAAGACAAGCACCAGGAACTCAAATAACCTCCCTGCATGCTGCTCTAATGAAAATAACCAATTAATACCAATTTCTGAGTTTATATAAATAGCATCAGAGCAACTTAACTGCCAGAGGGACCCTGTGGATAGAGAAAAATAGAGATAAAAAACCTATAACTAGAAAAAAAAAAATACAGAGTTCTGTCCCTGCTGCCAGCCTCCCTTCTGGGAATTAATAAGGTTGAATCACCCTAAAACTCCAGTTATTTATGCAGAATACAGAAATAATTATAATTCTTAAGTCTGTGTTGTACTGGACTATCAATTTGGGATTTTAAAGCATTAAAGATTCACTACCAGCTATCAAAAAGCACCCTGATAATAATCCTGACTTACAAAGGGACACCTGGGTATCCTGTTCATTTAACCTGGAGCAGCCCAGTACCCCTGCCACCAGGGCTGGCTACAGCTCTGCCACCTTCATCTCACCCCAAAAATTTAAAAAGTATAAATCAAAACAGGGAAAAACCCCAAACAATTAAATCTCAAGAAAGCTGAGTGGGAGGGGGTGGGGGGTGGAAGTGGAAAAGAAGGGAATAAACTGAATTTTACCTGATTTCTTCTCAAAATGGGGAGGGAAAGGGGAATTTTTTTTCCTTCAAAAAATCAAACCTGACTCCAAACCAAAACCACCTCTTTGGTTTAAGTGTGACCCAAAACCTCGATTCAGCTCCCCCTGAAGTCAGTAAAAAATGAATACAATTAGTCCCTAAAGCCACAAGCATTATACTTGTACTTATTCACACCAAAAACTCAGTGCAAGACTTGCAGAATTTGGACCTTGTTGCCAAATTAAACACGAGGCAGCAAAAATAATGTTTTGACTGAGAGCTGCTACAACTCCAGGCGTAATTTTACAAAATAAAGTGGTTTTTATACCCTCAAATGCAAAAGGATTCGTAATAAAACAACAGAAGTGGAGCATTCTGAGATGAGAATTGAAGACAAAAGTCATTCTAGGTCTGATGCTGCCCATAACCAACTCATTTTAAAAAAAAAAAAGGGCCCAAAAAAAAAAAAAAAAAAAAAGAAAAAAAAAAAAAGCTTTTTTGTTTGAAGACCTGGAGTTTTGGTGAAGAAAACAGAGCGAGGCAAAGTGAAACACGAGCATTTGTAGGGCATGACAAGGAGCACCTGACCCGGGCACATGATCCAGGGGGACATTCCAGAGCCACAGCGCTCCTTAAAGAGCCCCAAGCTGGATGATCCTGCGTGTGTAATTAACATAATTAAAGCATATGTTGATTGCAGTCAAATGCAGCCACTTTAAAATGCATTTTTTAAAGTTTAATCCTTTAAAATGCATTTTTTTAACTGAAATTGAAACCAGAAGTGACCACAAAGCTTTTTACCACTCTGGAAAAAATGAGACTGTTAAAGGCACATTAACTATGAACTAATTAAGATCATGTTCCTTCACAATATTAATTAACACATGTACAGTAAGAACCAATTATACCCTAAAAATTCACCACTACAAAACAACCCTGCAGGACCCACAAGGGTTCTGTAAACAGAAAAAAAAAAAAAACAAACCACAAAACAAACAGATCCAGACTTTCAAATTCTGATTTCCTGTCAGCACAGCAATGGTAAATTAATTTTTAATTTGGGTAATTAAACCCCCAAATTACCCACGAACTGAAATACTGCAAACTCTACTTTTAAGCCGTGGAGTACAATCAGTTTCACAAATGCAGGCTGAACCATCTTAAATTAGTTTGTGCAAATAAATTGCAGGTGCACACAGAGAAAACACTCCCGCTAAAATAACTCCGGTACCTGATTTTTAGGCTAAGGCTGAAAAAACCCCAACTTTTCAGTGGAATTCGCTTTCCTTAGGGAAGAAAAAAAAAAACTTGCTCTACTAAGAACCTGATTTCTATCTACTTTTGCTTTTAAACTTTACTCAGTGGATTACAATGAGGCCTGGGCAAGTTTTAGCTACAAATTTCCACGCCTCAGTAGAGTAAAGGATGGCACTAGTGAGACAACACTTGCTCTAGAAACATCCACGGATCCAGAACTACACAACTGCATTTGGAACAATTTTGCAAGTACAGATATATATGGGAATAGTTCTATAATGACCCATAAAAATGTCAAGTTCTACACTGAGCACTCACAAGACACAAAAATCTTCATTTTTGTCCTTCAAATTCCGCTTATATCCCCAACTTAATCCACTTTTAACCCAAGAAGTGCTCTCCAAAGCTGTTCATTAATAACCTGATACTCAAGAACCTCAATTATTAGTACATGTTAAGAGATTGTAACAGTAAGACTTTTGTTAAAGCATTAAAATATTCCTAAATGCCCTAAGAACACACCTTGAATTACTGACAATTCTCACCCTGAACAGCCACACTCTGATTGTCTAAACCACACAACAGAGACTAATTAACAAATTAAACCTTCCACACCAAAAAATAATCAGTTAAACAGCTTTGGTAACCTAGTACATAGTTAGCTTTGTGTAAATATTTTGCAAACATCCCTTTCCCAAAAAATCCCTATATACCATGTGTATATTTATATAATAATATACAGAGTTCCTGAGTAAATCATTAAATCTGATTATTCGGAAGATTTGGCAAAATATTTAACTTCCTATTACTAAAATAGATTTTTAAATAAACATTCAATGACGACATTAAAATAAATATGGAATGTGTCTGAAAAGAGTTATACTACCATGAACTTATATTAACAACAAACAGTAATTTTTTTTTTAATTAAGTGCATACTATGTTACATTATTACTGGTTTTAAACCCACTGAGGAATCAATAAATCTAATTTCTAATCCTGAGTGAGTCTTCTACCACCTGCTACCGTGCACTTCCACGCAGTTCACACTGCAATGCTACAAAATCCACTTTTTTAGTGGAAAAACCCAAGTGGACTATGCCGTGGAAAAGCTCAGTTCACGCTGGTTTTGCTGGAAACCGAACTGGCAGCACAGCTGCTGAAGCCTCTCACACAACCAGCACTGAACACTGAGTATTCCTGTCAAACTGAGGGATAACCTGTCACAAAAAACACAAAAAAGCACCGCCCCCGACACGGTGATGGGGTGCAAACTACTCAGTGATCACTTTGGCTCCGAAAAGAACTACACACCGTGCAAAAAACAAAAATAAAACCAACCCTGAACGATTATTGAGTACCTTTCAATCCGCTGAATTGTCTCATTATTAACAAAAAAAGGAGAATTCAGTTCTACCACTGCGGTTTCTCAGGTCCTGGCCTGACTCGGGGCTGATGCAGAGCTTTGGACAAGCACACGAGGCAACGCTCAGCTCCTCCGAACACTGAAATCCCCAGCAGCACACACCAGCACTATTGAAACTGCCTTCCCACCACAACAAGCTGTGCCTTCTCCACACCAGAACCACAGAACGGCAGCACTGACCAGACACGTTAATTAACCCTTTCTGCTTCCTGACATCCCATGAAAATCCACCTCCCACGGGGCCGGGGCAGGACCTGAGCCCTTCCCTCCCCATCCTCGGCTTCCCCTTCGTTATCTGCCATTATCCCAAAACCCTCGTGGCTTCCTCAGCTTTTCCACTTCCTTTGCTCTTGTGCTCCACGCTGTTTTTTTCCTGCGTGCTCGTGCTTGAAGAACAAAGCTCTTGCAGGGCCCCTCGAAGAAGAAGCTGCTGTTTTTCGGGTCCAGCTGGAGGGGTTTTCGGCAGCGTCACCTGCAGCGCGCACCAGAGCGCGGTGCGAGCCCTGCGCGTGGCACCGGCCAGGGCTCGCAGGGCAGCTGCCAGGGCCAGCACATCTGCAACAGGAAAAAAACACATCGGTTGGACAAGCCTGGGAACGTTGTTAAAAGAATTTTTTTTAACTGCTTGAGTTTGTTCAACTCACGGCCTCGAGCAAACGCGACTCAAGGAATATCTGAGCTGCGCCGGTAACGACAGCTACAGCTTCTTCACGTGAGCTGTCCGTGCAAAAAGGGTCCAAAAATGCTGCAAAAGGGTCTAAAACGCTGGTGGACGCTGGGCAAACTGGTCTCCAGAGGTTGCAGGCAGTTTTGGGACTTCACAGGGAGAAGAAGGGAACGCTGATTTTTGGATGGGTGAGTAAAAGCACAAAGATTCGGTCAAATCCAGAGATAAAATCCCAAAGCAGCCCCCAGGGGATTTGTTTGCAATTGTGAATTCTGCAAGGCCAGGGATTGCAAACCTGCACGTTTGCAGCCAAAACTGCCGATACTGCAACCTCTCAGACAGAGATTTGTCAGTGAAGACTGGGACTAAGTGGACCAAGCTGCTCCTATATTTTCTGGGAATTTAGGAAGGGCAGGGGTCTCACCAAAATCTGTAACTCAACAGGAGGGGCCAGGGCCTGAGGATGCCATAACTCATGGTAAGAGATGATAGAGCTGTTATTTACAGTATTGGCAATATTTAGATACTGTATTGGCAATAAATCTATTCATAATCATCCACATAACCACTGTGTACTACTTCTCCTGCCTGGCCAAGAACCTTCCTTCTACTATTCCTGACTCACATTTGGAGTTAACATCACATGCAAATTTTAGGAGTAATTTTAAAAGTCACTTTGCAAGTAGGACTATTGTTTTAAGGATATGACATTTTATATTTATTTTATATTTTAATTTTAGACACCCGGATTGCAGAAGCAAAACATTTTGACTCTCTTTCCAGCTTATCTTTCCCTCACAAGGAAGAACTATTCCACAGCCAGAGGAACATCACTGTGCACTTCAGTAATGAGAATTCCTCTTTTGTCCTAAGACAAAGGTATTTTCTGAGGAAAAATAACGTGATCTTTAACCCCAAACCATAAATTGCCACATTTACTGCTGCTACAGGTTATTCTGGCTTTACTCCAACAGAATTTGGGAAACATGGAATGTCATTCGTGGTGGGTTTGTGATTTAGGTAGACAGACTATTGATTTGCACAACACTGGCAATTTTTTTTTATTATTTTATAATCTGAAGAGAAAAGAACATATATCCATACCAGTAAATAATTATACTTGCTTAAAATTCTACTTGCTTTTACTTTTAGAACAACCATTTATGGTTATATAACATCAGTGAAGAGTTTTTACAGTTCTCTTCCAGTCAAGAGGAAAAACCTTCTAAGTTTTTAAACTAGTAACAGGAAAACAAAAAAAAACCCCAATAGAAATCAAAGTAATTTAAAGTCTTAAAAAGCAAACTGGTCCATTTGCAAACTTTCTTTCACTGAAGTGACAAGAATTGCTGCGTACTGCAAATCTGCATTTCTAAGCGGAGCACGTTCACAATCAAACCCTCAAAAAAGCTTGGAGAGCTCCAGGAACGGGCAGCATTACCTTTCTCACTGTTGCAGCGTGGCACCCCGTGGCTCTGGGGGTTGGCAGCGTTCACAATCTCATCCTTCCGACGCGCCTGGGTCACCTGAATGGCTTCCAGGTGGAGCTCCAAGGTCCTGGAGATGTTCCCGTGCACGGGGGCACCGCAAAGCCTCTCCATTTTTCCTATTAGTGCGAGCACCTGGCAGAAAACACCAAAACCCACCACGATTTAGATTTATTTCTAAACAAACAAATCCTGAAAGAACTGCAGCTCCACGAGGCCTACCCTGGCTCGCTCCCGGGACTGGTCGACGATCAGGCGATCCACGCGGGATGGGTTCGCAGGGAGCCGGGACACGGGGCTGGTGCTGGAGCTGGAGATGCGCTGCCCCGGGAAGTGTCTGGCAAGGTCAGCCTCAGTCTGAAAGGGAAATAATTTTTTCCAGCGTGGTTGTTTGAAATTAGCACCGCGTTATCCATCTGGTTTTGGCGCTGCTTGGAATTTTCAAGTGGATTAGGAGTGAGCGGCCTACCTCAACTGCTGGCTGCATTTATGGAAAAAACACTCCTAAGTATCACAGAATCCCAGAATGGGTTGGGTTGAAAGGGACCTTAAAGATCATCCCATTCCACCCCTGCCATGGGCAGGGACACCTCCCACTATCCCAGATTTCCCCAAGCCCCGGAACACTGGCCTTGAACACTTCCAGGGATGGGGCAGCCACAGCTGCTCTGGGCACCCTGTGCCAGGGCCTCACCCTCACAGCAAAAACTTCTTCCTAAATCTAATCTAACCCTGCCCTCTTTTGGTTTGCAGTCATTCCCCTCGACTTACCTCTACATTCCCCCATCAAAAGCCCCTCTCTAGCTTCCTTGTGGGAATCCTTCCCTAATTCAGACAACAATGCTCAGCGGTAGCTTTTAGAACAAAAGCTGTACGACTTTATTCCAACTAATCTTAGACACAGACCCAGTCAAATTCTGGTGTAGTACCCAAGAAATGGGTAATTGAGGTGGTGCTGGTTGATGGTGGGATCTGATGAGCTTAAAGGTCTTCTCCAACTTAATGATTCTGTGATTCCACGAATTTGAGCCCTAAGCCCCTCACTGCTTCTCTCAGCCATCCCATATTATGATTATTAAAAGAGCCAGGTGATCACAGCAGCATAAATTACACCTGAAGTGCATCAGGATGAAACCACATTTAACATAAACTGACACCAGCTCTTTAACAGAGAAAATCTCTAACACAACAGCCAAACTTCCACTGAGAAAGTTTAGCCAGTGTCTAACACAGACAGTGACTAAACATCACCAAACCTATTTTTGGGTAGGAAATTCTTCCACCTGGAGTAAAAAAAAGACACAACTAGCAGTATATTCCTTATCTCATTCCTTCCCCAGGGTACCACGGACGTCGGAGAGCGGGGTCAGGTGTTGCACTGCAGCTCAAGGCAAGGCTAAGACATTTGTACTGAAAACATGGCCTGAAGCCCTTTTCTTTTTGCTTTACTGACACTTCCACGTTGTTTAGTCCCTGCCCGGCCTCACATGGATTACAAGAGCTGACTCCACCTGTACTCATCATCTGAGGAGTCTGAAAGGCATCCAGAAAAAAAAAAAAAATGGATGGGGAAAGGGTCATGGGTTCATATAACAACACCAGGTAATTAAGAATTACTGCTAATAAGCAATTAACTAAGCCACATCCACATTTAATATTGCAGACAATGCCTAACTCGTGGAAGTGCTTTAAATGTGAGATCCCCGGAACAGTGAGGTTTGTGAAAGGAGACAGGTAAGCTGTGACCCCAAAGCAGCTGCAATGAACGGGCTTCTGAGAGCTGAAAGGGCTGAGTGATTAGACAAGGTAGAGAGAATTAAATCAAATCTCAGGGGGAGTTACTCTCTTCTTGCTGTCATCCCCTTCTAAGAAACGTGTTTTGGCTGCAGGAACAGGAGCCAGGCTATGGCAGCTGGCTTGGAGGAGTGAGAACAGTTCATATTCTGTAACCACAAAATGCCCTGAGAAACCCAGAGCAGCTCACTGGGATAAAACTGGATCACTGAGAATGGACCAGATCAAGGGGGTCACTTAAGCCCCTTTGATTAATAAGTAGGTGGTATGAGGATAAACAACCCTCCTTCACTGAGGAAATAAAAAGCATGACACAAAAACTATGATTTGGTCTTTGCAAACGACTGAATTGTCCCAAATCCTGCTTGAGAACAGGAAACAAACACTGGAGCAAGAACCATCCCTTTCTCACTTCCAGAGAATTCCTGAAAGGCCAGACAGGCAGAGAGGAGCCTCGTTGAAAGGAATCCATGAGAGAACCACTTCACAGCTCCAGAAGTCCATTAGCAAGACCCCATAGCTGATGATGGAAAGAAAAAGTTGTTTTCCAGATCTAGTTTGGTCAGACACCTTTATCCAATGACCAGGAGGCTTCTCACACGTGGAAGCAGCCAAGCACTCAGTGCACAATTAGAACCAGGGGTTAAGGACAATTTAGTTTCTGAGACCTGGCACGGAATTCAAGGATTTGACTCCTCTTGGGAAAGCACTTCCTGTTCCTTTAGAGCACAGGGCTTTCACTCCCAAGTGCAATACCCTCATTATCAGTGGGATCCCTCCCTGCCAACCGTTCTGGGAATGAGTCTGAGGCAGGAAAGTGACCGTAATGAGAAGAGCATAAACTGAAATTTCCTTTTGGGAATGAGAAAATATTGTAGGTTTTCTCTACAGCCACACAGAGGGTGCCCAGGATGAGTTACTCCATTTTCTTTTTCACTAAAGCCAGAGATTTACCACAACAAGAAAAAAAGAATAAGAGAAAGCTGTGACTGTATCACTGACAGTAAAAACCCAAACCAAACCAACAAAAAAAAATACAAAACCAACCCAAAACCCGCAAACCAACCTGAAACAACAACAAAAAAACCAAAAAACCCCAATCAAGTGAAGAAACACCATAAAACTCTCTCTTTCTTCACGTGATTTAAAACCAGCCAAGTCTTTGTCAGGAATCATCACCTGTGAAATCATCAGTTGTGTTTTACCTTCTTCCTCTCCTTCTCCAAAGCTCTCCACTGCTCGTAGCACTCCTCCAGTCGGATGTGAAGCTCGTTAGCGGGGCCACTGCGGCTCCTGGGAGGTCTGAACTTGTTAAATGGGGTTGGAAAGGCAAAGTAGGGGGCAGGGATTTCCCCAGAGAAGAGATCACTGATGAAAGGACTCAAGGGGTTAAAGTCGTCGTAGTGAAAAAGATCAACAAGGTCCGAGAACGGGAACGGCAGCGGAGGGAAATTAAAATTATTTGCTGATGAAAACAGTTGGTGATTATACAGAGGAAAGCTGGGATTTTGCTTAAAATCAGACATTAATGGGAAAGAAGGAAGCAGAGAAGGATTGATGAAATCTGACAAGCCGGCACCGCTCTGCTCGTGCTTTTTCGGGAACGCGTTGAAGGGCTGGTGGTTTGGGGCTGGAGATCCCGAATGAGGGATCCAGCTCCTTCTACCTCTTCTGTCGTCCTTGTTCCCATTTTCCTGGCTCTGCTTTTTTGGGAACCTGTGGTATTTCTCAGGGTCTTCACCTGCAGCTTTCTGCAGCGCCAACCAGTCGGGTGAAAAACGAACGGGGAATTTACGGCGCCCGTCCTTATTCACCCCGGCGTCCTCCTGGGATCTTCCGCCGGGCCTCGCCTGCTTCTGACTCTCTGAGACGAAATGAGGAACCCCCAAATGACTGGAAACTCCATTGGATGTTTGTAACCTCCCATCTTTCCTGGGAGGGAGGGCAGGAAGGAGCTGGGAGTAGTAGGAGGGCTGTGTTAAAGGCTGGTGGGTGGGAGAGCCCCCAGACATGGTGGAAACCCCCGAGGAGGACTGGGGGCTTGTTGCCATTTGTTTCCCATGTGGAATCTCAGAGGCAGCTGCCAGACTTTGCCCATCCAGCCACGCACCGCCCTGGTATGAGGAATAGCTCCCATTTTGCATAACATTTCTCACAGGTAAGTCATGTTCAGCTCCTTGATGAGAGCTTTCCTTAGGGCCCATATTCGCCTTGCACTCGTTGTTGTTGTTATTATTAAAAACATCCCCCAAATTAAAGCCATGATGGCCATTTTGCACATGGGTTTCCTGGGGCTTTCTGCCTGCTCCTGCAGGAAAATGATTTTCTTTCAGGGGTTGATTGAAAAAATGAAGTGATGGATGGACAGATGACTGCAGTTTGTGAGCAGCTGTAAAATTCTCATATCTTTTAGAGAACAGGTGGCTGTCCTGGGGTACTTTACCCCAAGAGTCCTCAACAAGCTGATTGGAAAGATCAGGGGAATACTTCGTTTGTCCTTGAGCATAATTTTTCAGAGCTTTTCCTCTTGCTCTTTCGCTTTTCCAAACCTCCTTCTGAATGCTGGGGCTTTCTTTCATCCTGTTCCGAGGGGAAAATGGGCTAAAATTGGACCTGCATTTCTCGTAGCCTCCGTTTAACCTCCCGTGGTCGTAAGTGCACAAATGTTGGTTACAGCTCCCATTCGGGAAGGAAAACCCTCCCTGGGGGATCGTGGTGGTGGTGGTGTTGCTTTGCAAAGAGGAATTTTCAGGGTAAGTGTTCCTCAGGGCGCTGTCAGGGTGAGCGCGGGGAGAGAGCCAAGACTCGATGAGCTGAAGGTCTCCCAAACCTCTGTGCAGCATCTCCACATCAGGAGGCTCCTGCAGGGGTTCCTGAAGGCAGCTGGTGCCCAGCAGGTTGGGAAAATCCTTGTTTGGGACAGAGTGCTGAGCTGGGAGCCCTGGGAGCTCCCCATTGCTGCCCAAATCAGGTGCCCACACGGGGGGAAACAATCTTGACAGAGAATTCCTGCAACGGAGTGAAACAAACCTCTTGTCATTATTTAAAATGTTTCTTACTTCAAAATAATTCAGGTGCCACGGTTAGTCCCCAGCATTGTATTAGTAACCAACCATACACAGCTCCCCTCAAAAATAGGAGGAATATTCCCACTGCAGTTGAGCAAATGCTCTGTGAAATCTCATCACCGACATTGTTTTATCTGCTGGACGCTCAGAAGTGCAGAGTTTATTTGGATTTATTAAATATTTTCAGATTCCACTCTATTCAGTCAACTCCCTACTCGTTAAAATTAATTCTCTTTTTTTCCCCTCCAACACTGATGGAAAATGTTAGAAAATTTGCATTTTTAACAGTTCATTGTTTTCTTCGGGTTTTTTTTTTTTCCGGCAAATGAAGTAAAGACACTTCCACATTTCAAGGGGATTTAAAAGGCCTTCGTTGCTCAGCTCTGAAATAGTTAAAAATGTGTATCATTTCTGTGTGACAATGGGCATAAAAACCAACACACAAATTAGAAAAACTCAGAACAAACTTACCAATCTGTAGCTGGCTCTGGCTTGTTTGGCTCCTCCAAAATGCTCGACACCAACCCAAACACATCAGGGCCACTGCCAGAGTAAGAAAGATTTAATGGTGCCCTGAAAAAAAACAAAATAAAAGTGTAAATAAGTACTTTTCTCCTAAACAAAACAAACAAAAAGACGAGGATCAAAACCTTTAATTTATTTTAGCAATGTTTTCTAGCTGTTCTGAATTTAATGTATCCTCAGCATCCCTATTCAGAAATCCCTTCCTGCATTTGTGAATTTTATAGCCCAAGCGAAGTAGAACCATTTTCCTGACTTTTTATTTCACCAGAGACTTTCCAAGCAGCAAAAGATTTCCCTCTCTTTCCAAGAAACGAAATTGTTTCATGGACATTCCTTCAAACCTTGACTGTGTTGTTTAGAGCATAAATAGGATTAACATTCTCAAAGTCTGGAGCATTCTAATTTATCTACTTCAAATAATTCAAAACCTATTATGTAAATCTAAAAAAAATAATTTATATATAAGTTGTATATACTTACGTTGAACCACTTTGTAATCCTCTTTCGGACAGGATTTGGTCAAAATTTTAGCAAATATTTCTGGTAAACACCTAAGGTTTTAAACAATTTTTAAAACAAACCCAACTTTAAATTCAGGTGCAAGATGAGATTTTTACAGAGTTGTTTGTAATGACTCCTGACTCTTGCTCACAAGTTAATTAGAACAACGCTGTTAAAGATCTCCTTCCCTCTCTACTCATTGCTTTGCTCCAATAAACTTCCCTCACCACCCTGCTCTGATTCCTTTCAGTGTCCCTGAAGATCTCTGAGTTTTCCCTGGAGCCACCTTTCCCCAAACCACCCCGGCTGCCACACGACTGCTCACTGACTCTGCTGATTAACAGAGACCACAAAATGCGGGACAAAGGATTAGAAAACCACCTTTTTAATCTCTTGCCACTGTGAAAAATCAGTGAAAAAAAAAAAAAAAA
>VXBT01008871.1:401202-411271 GCA_013400235.1 Oriolus oriolus
AAAAAAATCCCACCCTGCTGGCTTGTAAGGCCTCACCACATTTTTAGTTCTCACTCCCTCCCTGATTTAGTCCATGACTGTTCAGTTTGCTCTCTAAGGGATCTGGTCTGTGTGATTTTATTTGGGATACACAGAAGTGCAAAGACCCTTGAAAATGTTTTGTGAATGCAGTACTGATATTTGATAACCAGATCTTTTCTGTATCTTTGTCAAATAGCAAAGTTTTTTCTTTTTCTGTTTTTTTTTGCCCTAAGGAGACTTCAAGGAATATTGAATATCTGCAGGCTCAGAACGGGTGCAGACATAGATGAACTCTAATTCCATAACTTTTTTGTTTTTAAAGCTATCTTGCAACAATCTAAAGGCTGCTTTTAAGAAAACATTGTATATTTTAATTAGCAAATCGCCACTCCTTGCTTAAAATTAACTCTTACAGCTGCCACCAAAGCTGTGTGATCTTTTATTCAGAAATAAACATCACTGTGACACTTCCCACTGAAAACTAGCAAAAAAACTTAAGGTTTTTTTTGCAATCCATGTACCTTCCTTCACTGTTATCTTTCAGCACCTTGGGAACCAGAGGACTCCACTTTCTCCCTACCTCAAATTTTGTCCCTTACTAAGCAAATGATAAAAAAAAAAAATGCAGTGAGGTATTAGAAATGCTCATTAAATGAGCATTTTTCTCATCAAAAGCTGCTGTGCCAGTCTCTACCAAGCAATTCCACCCAAAAAGGCAATACTCTGCCACCATCACTTGCCTTTAAGACAGAAAAAAAGAAAACCCCCACACACCTTTTTTCACAACCTCGGTAATAACCATTACAGAGCAAAGAAAACCTGCTGAGTTTCCAGCAATGCCAGAAACTCCCCCGTGAACACATCCAGAATCCACATTTGCTCTCCACCACTGATGCCATGATGATTTTTCGCTTTTCTTTTATACCCCTTTTATACACTCTTTTCTATAGCTTTATATATTCCTTGTGCCTTTAGCTTACACAGTTATAATTCTTTAAGTTCGGTAACTCCCCTTAGACNGGGGAACCTTTGATAGATGTGCTAATTTTTGCAAGGCCTATAATTGTACACTCATCACATTGTCAGTGGCCATTTCCTTCGGTGGGGACATCGGGGTGCATTTCGGGGTGCATTTCATCACACCTCAGGATCCTTAAATAAATACCAAGGCAAAAAACCCTTTTTTCCCCTCCCAACTGCGTGCAGCTCTCTTCATTTTAAGACCAAGAAAAGGCATCACCACAAGAACTCCAGTGCTCCAGAACCCCTAAGGCCACAGGGGGAATGCTGATACCTTTTCTTTGGGCATTCCTGGAAGGCAGTTTGGGATCCGAGATCCTCGGCACACCCCGGCCAGTCACCGCACAGCCGGGAGGATTCCGGGGGCGTGGGGGGACTGGGGACTGCTCCCAGTAATGGGGAGAACAGCTGAGTGTCCATGGTTTGCTCCCTGCTTTTCACCTGGCACGGGAAGAGAAGGGAATATTTTTTTAATATTAGATGTTCACACAGTGAGCAGCACAGGCAGCAAAGCAGAGCTTGGCTTTTATTTCCTGCACTAAATGAATTTGTCAGGAATGTGCAACACGGCCACGACAAAAGGATTAAGTCCAAATCATGTCCCCTCCCTTGCCTTAAATTAGGCCAAGTCTGACAAATCTGTCCTCTAAAAACAAATATGCAAATAACAGAACTGACTTACTGCACAGTAGTAGGAGTTCTCCACAGGTCTCACATCGTAGGTGTTGGCGTGGCACCTTCACAGCTCAGCATCTCCTGCTCTATGAGACCGGGAATGCACCTGTCCCAGGCAAACACATCCCCTCTGGAAAACAAAAGGGAGAGCCATCATCCCTGTGACATCCTCAAAAACCACAAAACATTCCAATGGAGAGCCCGTGGGAAGCGGGGAAACTCCACGGAGCAAAATGTGGGTAAGAAAAGTAACCTAAGTACTGCTCCAGAAAGGAATATCACAACTAATTTATTCATTCAGAGATTCTTTATGCCAAAAAAAGACTGGAGCAGATAATATTTGAGGTCCCTTCCAACCTGGAATTCTATGAATTTAATTTACCTTCCTTGCTATAAATCCTGGGCCTAGTGAAAGCTGTCACAGATTCAGATCTCCCTTCCTGGGTATTGTCTGAAAAGGTGGGGCAGAAATATTCTCTGGCCAGGTGTGTTCCTACCAAGAGCAGAATAACCCTGCAGTGAATGTTTTTAAATTAAAAAAAAGCTTACACTGAGAGTTTATCACTTGCTATAAACATATCCAAAGAAATCTCTGTTAAATAAGAGATTTAGAAGTACCAAAACCCCATAGAGGCTACACAAATATTCTGCAGAATTCCATACAAACACTCTGTCAGTATTTATGTCACTGAATCAGGCACAAGGCACAACTCACACAGGTTCATTCTGACCCTGCAGAGGAGGAGGAGGAGGGTGTGACCCACACTTTCTGCTCCAAATGACTCGTGCCCAAACACAAGGTACCCCTTAGGATCCAGCAAGGCCAAAATTTCACAGGAATTCAGCAGAATCAACAAGCCCACTCCAATTCCCAGCCTCCTTCCTGGTGCTGTTTGGGCTACCAGGAAGCAGCGCACAGAGAGAGAAATTCCTGCTCCTTGGCGAGGCTAGAAAATACTCGTGCACAGATTAAAAATAGGATCTGTAACAAATGGATTTATGTTTTATTTTCAGAGCCATTAATCACTGCTAATGTGAGTTGTGCAGGACAATGTGTCTAAAGCCCAGGAGAAGAGGGACTTCATGTACCCTAGATAAGGTTCAGTGCTTCCAAAACACTGGAGCCTGCCCTTCCACCCAGTCAAACACAAATTCTCCTCTGGGGTTTATACAGGAACTACTAAAAAGTTGCAAGAAAAAGAAAAAAAAAAAAAAAAAAAGGAAAAAATGGGATAGAATAACTCAATCTCAAAGTTAAAAATCAATTCATTAAATACTGCTTCTTAACAAAAAAAAAAAAAAGGCCAAAAAATAAATTATAACTCCTACAGTCTTCAGTAGGGCTTGCACTTTATTCCCCTTCAAATCCTGGGAAGGCTACTGGTCTTAACAAATTACCTTCCAAAACAACAATTAAAATCTGCATCTAAAACCCAGACAGATTACTGAGATGGATTCTTTTCAGTCAAACAGCTGAGGAGCAGGCAAACAAAAGTATTTACCAAAACCACTCACTATTTCCAAAAAAGCCTCAAGCAGTTTTTTGCAGTCAGATGCTCTTCCAAAGTTTGTTTTATTTGAGGAGAAATAAATGAGCACAACTTCATCAGTAAAACGTTAATACTTCAAGTATAAATGTATATGAAATTAAACAGTATCAGAGCTATTAGACATTGATATTGTTGTGGCACCTGTGACATGAAAAAGGAGAGATTTAGGCATTAAGAGAGGGTTGTTCCTGGTGAGGGTGGGGAGGCCCTGGCACAGGGTGCCCAGAGAAGCTGTGGCTGCCCCTGGATCCCCGGGAGTGTCCAAGGCCAGGTTGGAGCAACATGGGATAGTAGAAGGTGTCCCTGCCCATGGCAGGGGGTGGAATAAATGATTTTTAAGGTCCTTTCCAAGCCACAACATTCTGGGATTCTGTGATCTGCACGATCAGTAAAGGATGTGTCCGAGACATTTTCCACACAGAGGTTTCTGCCTCCCCGGCGCTGCCCGAGATGGGCGGCTAAAAACAGAGACCTGCACCTTGTGAAAATCCTCTCTGCAAAGATTCCACAGCACTGGGAACACAGCAGGACACTCCCATCTTACTCCTCATTACTGGAAGTGTTTTGTTCCCAGTGCTGTCCAGCAAAGCGCTGGAAGCAGTTCAAGACTGTGGCTGCTACTCCGAGATGCCAGGAGCTGCTGGCAGAGCACTGGACGCCCCTCAGGCAGCCTGGAAGGAGTTTCAGGAATTTTCAGGGAGAATCCTAAATTATACCGGTGTTATGTACATCTGGGGGAGCGAAACAGAATGATTTGGGTTGGGAAGGGACCTGCAATTTCCACCAGACCAGATTGCTCCAAGCCCTGTCCAACCTGGCCTCGAACAATTCCAGGGATGGGGTCAGCTACAGCTTCTCTGGGAATCTGTGCCAGGGTCTCACCACCCTTTAGGAAGGATTTCTTCCTCTTTAGAGGTGAGAAGGGTTTATGGCTCATATCACACTTACAGCTCTCTGAAAAGGTATTTTATAAGCTGAAAAATAATGTAATCACAGCTAAATATTGCTTCATTGTATAACCAGAAGAAACTGCTTTCACTGACATCAAGTCCCATCTGAAAGTCCTTGATTTTCCAAAAAAAAAAGCAATAAAATTAGCCAAAAGCCTTTGTGCAGCCAGTTATCCTAAAGTGCAGGATCTCACTGCTCCAGAGCACTGCAAGAACATCCCTGATAACAACAGTAAACAACAGCACTGCAGCGTTATCACATCCACACCGAGAGGATTCTGCTCCGATTTCTCGGCAGGATAAGTATTTCCTGTTTATTTCTTGGGTTTTGTTTCCTGGCAGGATAAAGCAAACAGAAAAACAAGCACTGTTTTGGGGTTTTTTTTTTTAAGACTTCTAATAACTCCCACCTATGGGTATCTTCATCTACAGCACACTGCCTGGCTCATTCAGGGTGCACTGCTAGGGATTCTCTGAAACCGGTGGGTTAAAAAAAAACAAAAAAAAAGTTTAAAAAAAACCCCAGAAATCTCTAAATTGCTTTTTTGGACTACCCAGGAAATGAACCAGCAGAAGGAAACAGGCAACAAGGGTATGCAAAAAAACCAAATTCAGGGGAGAAAATAGGTCAGTTATTCAGATCTCTTAATATCAGGGATAAAACCATAAAAATGGCAGATTACTGAAGACTTCCTTCTAAATCCTGAACTCGCATCATCCAAAAGATTTGTCGCAGCAGCAAAGGGAAATGCTCCTTTTCAGCATTTAAAGAACCAAGAAACTTTTTTTTCCTGAGGAAAAGGAACCAAGTCTGCCAGACCCCTCTTAGCTGGGTCAAAAGCACTTTAAAAAAGCACCTTTTAAGGTGGGCTGTGTGTGGGAATAAATACATTTATGAAGTGCTTGCTCAATATATGGGTTCTGTTGCCCAATTACAATTAAGAACATTCGCAGGCTCACGGGCCATTTGTTTATTTTGTTTTAACACAAGCATCTAAATACTCAATTCATATCAACAAAGATTTTTGGGGGTTTTTTTCTGGGTCCACGGTAACTTTTAGCAGTTGTTCTTCAGGACTTTGTGGTGAGTCTCACAAAGACAAGAAGAGTGTGGGAGGATCTGCTGCCTTCCATGACCAGAGGATCACTCTCCTGCCCTGCCACAAACAGGGAAAGCTGCTCCATCTGGGATGCAACATTCCCTCCAAGTGCTGAGGTTTTTATGTGTAGTGGTTATTCACTATAAAACAAACACCTCACGCAAGTTTTTATTCCTGTTTGCCCGTGAAAATTCCATTTTTGGACTCACCTGCAGCTGCCAATGCCCAGGGGTGGCACTTGGACCATGTCCTTGTTATCAGCACCCAGGTTGTCTCCTCTGGAGCGTGCAGCATTGCGTGCAGGCAGGAGTTAGATTCCTAAGGACCAACTTCTCCTGTTTAAAAGCAATTTAAAAAACCCCAAAACAGCAGTTACCAGGTCTGTCAGAGTTGTGTTTATACATAAAACTCATTTCTAGCTCCCCCTCATCGCTCCTCCCACCATGTCCCCACTCACACCACCAGGGCTCCTCCAGTACCACCATCCCTATCCCAAGGCAAGGACAGGGAAGTCCATCCTTCCAGGGAAGGGAACGGAGCTGGGAAGGGGCTGGAGCCCCAGGAGCAGCTGAGGGAGCTGGGAAAGGGGCTCAGCCTGGAGAAAAGGAGGCTCAGGGGGGACCTTGTGGCTCTGCACAACTCCCTGACAGGAGGGGGCAGCCGGGGTGGGGTCGGGCTCTGCTCCCAGGGAACAGGGACAGGAGGAGAGGGAACGGCCTCAGGCTGGGCCAGGGGAGGTTTAGATTGGGTATTATGGAAAATTTCTTCCCTGAAAGAGTGGTCAGGCACTGGAGCAGGATGACAGGGAAGTGGAGGAATCATCACAGCATTCAAAAGGCGTCTGAATGGGGCACTCGAGGACACGGTTGGACTCAATGATCCGAGAGGTCTTTTCCAACCTTAACGACTCCATGTTCCCAAGAGCACTCCAGGTAGAATGTTCTGATTCCAAAAATCCTTCCTTGTGCTCTCTGCACATCCACTTTGACCCTCCCTGTCCCTCCCTGTCGCGAGGGAGTGTCCAGCTGTGGCTGTCCCCTGCCACGTGTGTGACACTTCCCAGGACACAGCAGAACAACGTCCCAGGTGAGCGAATCCATGCCCTGCACAAACCCAAGGCTTCATCTTCACTGCCACAAAGCTCTGACTGGGGGAAGGGCAGCTTCTTTGATTAAGATAAATTAAGATAAAGTGTGCAGCAGTCACATTACGATAAATTCTCAAAACCTGACAAAGCAGCTGCTCCTGTCCTAAAGGAAGGAGATGATGTCAGACTATCCCCACATCCCTCTGTGGCTCATCTACAGCATTAAGGATTTGCCTGATCTCATGTCCAAAGTGGATTTTGCCACCAGGAATGGGATCTCACCACATCAGCCTTTCCTGAGCTTTAAACTGCTTTATTTATCAGCTGCTCTTCTGTCAAGGCACCCTTAACCATGCACATTATTGATCTGGCTAATCATTACCTCTGTGACACAACCCATCTACTTGCAACTTTAAGAGGGGGTTTCACAAAGCACTCACGGATATCCTAAAGCCCAAACAACAATCCACTGATCTCTCTAAACAGGAACTACCTGAAATCATGGGAAACTCCCAAAGCATTGCAGGTGCCGCACTGGGGCTTCACAAGAGTCCAAGTGAAGCTTAAAATTTACACAGGCGCTCAAAACAGGTCTGAGTGCTGCCCCTGTGCTCCAGCCTCCTTCAGAAAAAGGGATTTTCAGGGGTCACTGTCTGTGGCTGCCACTCTGCCTTTAGGGGCTGGCACAAACAGATGCTTCTTGCACTACAGGCAAATAAAAAGGGGATTTCAAACATTACCTCAGCGTTTCAGGGAGGTAACGAGGAAGGCCTGAAAACTTCCTCCTACGCTACAAGTTCCAGAATCAGGTGTCAGGTTCGAAAACCCACGTTTCTCTCTAACACATCTTTGTCTGGACTTATTTCATGTTTAGGCCTACCTGCTTTACAAAGCTACATGGCAGAAAGTTTTTTGAGATAAGAGATCCCAACCTTGAAGCAAGGCACTGGTACCTTTGTCAGGTACTTCTTTCTGAGCCAAAAGCCCCCACCCAAACACACAGAATATTTCTGCAACATTTCAAATAAAACTTCAATTCATAACCTCCCCACTGACTGAAATTCTTGCTTTATTTAAAAAAAATAAATAAAAAAGAAGGAATAATTTGCCAGAAGGTAGTTTAGAAACAAAGCCCTGTTCTACAATTCACTTAAACTATTTTAAAAAGCTACTGATAGTGTTTTAATGATAGATTTTTATAGCTCTACACACTCCCAATTGTTGTCCAAAGCCACAAGTACTCTGAACACTCCACTCCCACTATTTCTAAGTATTTTGTGGGCAAAAATGACTGAAGCCCTTTTTCTGGACTTTCAGATTTTACTTTTTTTATGCAGGCTCCATGAAAATGTAAGGGACTGTAATTCACCTTCACTTACAATTCCTACCACGTGTCACACTCCATTATCTCCTGGTAGTCCAGGGAAACACAAGGGAATATTAAACAAACAGGTAACGAGTTTTTACTGGACTTCCACTCACTTAAAAGCCAAATAATACAAAGGCACCTCAAGTGCCTGATTTGTAGATAAAGCCCTGTGCTGTAAAACAGGATTACTGGTACTAATATAAACCTTTTTGTTCAGGAATTCAAAATTCCAGCTGGAGTTACAAAATATTTCTCCAGATTCATTCTGACAGATGGCCTATCCAGTACAGTTTAGACTCCGCTACATCAAAATACCTTTCCAAATATATTTTTAAACACACAAAAATGATGAAATTATTCCATTGCTGAATGGGGAAAACTCACACTTATTGGAGGTACAAACTGGTGCAACATGTGGACAAATAAACAGAAGTTTTTTAATCAGCTGCTAAAGGATCAGGATACACTAAATATTACACAGAGGTTTGTATCTTAATTTCATTGGACTCCTCATATTGCACATAAAGCCACTTTTCCTGCTTGACTTCCTCCTCACTTTGTGATATTCAAGTACTGCTTAGGTGTCCTCAGGATTACAAATTCGAGCAAAACAGAGTCACAACATCCCTTCAAAGACCTAAACTGTTTCTAGAGAAAAACACAGGAGTTTTTAGGTTTTTTTTATTACCTGGTTGTGAAGTCTACACTTTCCAGGGGACAGATGACAGCAAGCATTCCCAAGTTTCCTATTCACTTCGGGAAAGACTTTTTAAGTCTCCTGGTAGGAGACTGTGTTTAGAGAAATATGGGTTTTGTCAGGTGCTCACAATGACAGAATCACTCTTAAAGGCTTAGCACTGTCAGGAAAGTAACTCACGGCGCTTCACTTTAAACTACAACAACCTCAGCAAACATCATCACAGCGCAGAAATCACTTCCCTGGGTGGTTTTCCGGCTGTCCAAACCACCAGCATCCCTCCGGACACCCCGAGCATCCTCCAGACACCCCGAGCATCCTCCTGGAGAGCGAACGGCGCAGAAACCTCATCCCGCAGCCAGAGCCAACTTCCACCGAGACAAACCTGCGCAGCTGTCCGTTCCCACCAGCCATTCCCTGCCGCTTTTCCCGGCCCTGGCAGCGGGGAAGGAGCGGCTGGAGCAGCCGGAGCGCCCGGCAGCAGCCGCAGCCCGTGCCCCGGGTGCCGCCGCGCCGCGCCCCGTCCCCTTCGCGGGGGATCCCCGCTCCACACCTCGGTTACTACGCGCACTCTGTTGCCAGGCTATGGAAAAGCGTCTCCTCCACCCCCCGGAGCCGCAGGACAAAGGCAAAACCGGCGGAAAAGCAGCGGAAAACCCTCGGGAAAGCAGCGGGCTCGGGGCTGCGGGCAGGGAACGGCCCCGCGAGGCGAAGCGCAACCCGGGAGTCCCCGAACTCGGCGGGACTCGGCGCCGGCTTCTCATCCCCGAGATGTCACCTCCCGTCTTTTGAGCCACACACCCGTCCACGCCGCTCGGCGGCTGCCGGAACCCTCCCCCGGCAGCGCGGATCCGGCTGCAGAAAGGCCGCGCTGGGGAAGGGAGAGAGCCGAGCTTACATTTCTGGCGCTGCCGCTGCGCAGCCGGTCCCGGCCATGGGCCGCCTGATGTCACCGCGGGGCCAGGATGCGCGAGGACGCCGGGAATTGGAGTCCGTCCTTCCTTCCCTCCCTTCCCAGGGCGGGGATCCTCCTCCTTCCCCCTCCTTCCCGCCGAGTTTTATGGGCACCGCCTGGAAAGCGCCGCTGAGCGGATCCAGCGAATCGGGAAACGCTGCCCAGGTGGGAAAGGGGCGCGCGGGAGCTCGGGAAATGCGGCTTCTCCTTCCTAATTAGCAGAAGTAATTTTCAATAATTACGCTCAGGTGGTCACTATTCTATATTTATATGTTTATGTTTATAGTTTTATATATTTCTATATATTTTTATATATTATCTATATATTTTTATATATTATCTATATATTTTTATATATTATCTATATATTTTTATATATTTCTATATAAATATGTATATATTTAAAAATATAAAAGTATATATACTTTTTTATATATATATGAAGGACATAGATATGTCTATATATGTTTATATATGTGTGTAAAAGTACATTTATAAAAGTATATAAAGTATATAAGTATAAAACTACATCTGTATATCTCACTATTCTATATTGATACATAAATGTGTAGATATTAAAAATATATAAAAGTATATATACTTTTATATATATATATGAAGGACATAGATATGTCTATATATGTT
>VXBT01008871.1:411348-430436 GCA_013400235.1 Oriolus oriolus
TATAAGTATAAAACTACGTCTGTATATCTCACTATTCTATATCGATACATAAATGTGTAGATATTAAAAAAATATATAAAAGTGTATAAACTTTTATATGTATATAAAAAGACACATATGTGTATATATATTTATATATGTGTGTAAAAGTATATTTATAAAACTATATATATATAAAAGTATATAAAGTATATAAGTATAAAACTACGTGTGTGTATCTCACTATTCTATATTGATCCATAAATGTGTACCTATTTTAAAAATATATAAAATATCTATACTTCTATGTATATAGAAAAAAGACACATAGATATGTCTAATATACTTATATATGTGTGTAAAAGTTTATTTATAAATCCATATATATAAAAGTATATAAAGTATATAAGTATAAAACTGTGTGTATATCTCACTATTCTATATTGACATATAAACGTGTATATATTAAAACGTATATAAAGTATGTGTATGTATATATTTTTATATGTGTGTAAAAGTATATATATAAAAGTATAAAAGTACAAAACTGTGTGTGCATATATGTATGTATGTATTTAAAGTATATATATGTGTACAAGTATATATATAAAAGAATATAAGTAAAGTACATAAATTAAAGTACATATATATAAGTGGATATATTCATTTATATATACTATATTTATATACTTACTTATATATATAAGTATGTATGTATTACTATTTATATTAGTGTATATTTTTGTATATATACTATATTTATACACTTACATACATATAAATACATATTTTAAAGTGTATGTATGCTATACTTACATAGCAATAAACTATATTTTGATGTTTCCAAAAACATTTAAACTGTAATCAAGAAGCTCAACCCAGTGAGGGGATTTTAATTGCTTTAGTAGACATATAAATATACAATAACATCATATTTCACAGTGAAAGGATTTTACACCTCTTGTATCTCCGGGGGTTTGGCATCTCCAATAATTCACTGGAATTAAAGTGGTTTTGGTGCTGGTGGGGGCACTTCTGTTCCTGTCTCCCCACTCAAGGTGGGATCATTCCAGCTGTGTTACCGTGAAGGAGAAATCAAGCCCTGTAAAAAGAATTTAAAATGAAGTTTATTTTAATTGAAGGCTTTCTTCATGCTAAGCTGACTTGCCTTCTCCCCTTTTTCAGGTATCTCGGTGAAACAGTTGCATTTTGTCATCCTTTTAAACCTTTCTTTTCTTTAAAAAAGTCATGGTTTTCCCACAATTCTTTGTCTTAGATTATAAATCCTGATCGTCCCCCCCCAACACCCTATTTATAGCCCTACGAAAAAGAATGAGGAAATGTAATTTCAGCAAATAAATTTATCCAGAGACAATGGAAAAGGCAAATGGATTCTTTCTGAAGAAAATGACACAAAACCCAGTTAAAATGCAATATAATTGGGCCGCTGGGAGGTGGAGTCCATCATCAGTCTAGAATTATTAATCTTGAGACTGGAAAAAAGAGAAAGTGCTGAATTCCAACTAAACTAAACTAAAATTTAAAAAAAGAAAAAGACCAAAAAAAAAAAAAAAAAACCAACACAAAAACCCACCCCAAAAAAAATCACAAAAGCTGCCCTTCAACATACATTTATTTAAGTCATCTAAGTTAAACTCCAAAATATGAATATAACTGCGCTGATAAAACGGAACGTGAGTGGCACACAGCACACAACCTTCCCCAAATGTGAAGTTCATTCCCTGCAGCTTTTCTGACACAGCAATAAGTAGGAAATGAGGTCAGCTCTCCCTAAAAACCTCAGCCTTTGTTTGCTGTGGTGTTGCTCCCTCTGGTTTCTGTCCCAAAACCTCCAGTGACATTCCCAGCCAGCGACTGTCACCCTCCAGCTCCTCCCAGCTGCCTGAAGTCAGCGCAACTGGAGAATAAAATAATATATGAACCTGAAACAGGAAGCTTTTATACCCATTTCCCCTTTTTTTTCCCCCTTCAAAACCCTAAAAGATCAAAAATCTCAAGCAGGGATGAAGGAAAACAGAGAAAGGCCAAACATTTCCAGAGTTCTGGCAGCAGAGCAGTGAAGTACAAACTCTGATTTTAGTGGTAGGAGGAGACAGCACAATTCCACACTCGTTTGGCCTGGATGAGACACAGGGAAAGAGAGGAAATCCAGACACAAATCCACAAAAACAGTTTAGGCATAAATTATTTCCGCTGGCTTGAGAACAGCAGGTTACAGCAAAAAAACCCCAAGATTTTTCCTTGAAGAGTTCACAGTCTAAATAAAGCAAAATACCACACAGGGAAAGGGTTGAAAAAAAAAAAAATTTAAATCCAAAACGTAGCATTTGCCTTTGTTTCTATCCAGCAGAAACTGTGCCCCCCAAAATATTAAATAATTAGAAGCAGTAGGAGCTACACCCTTTTCTCAAAATAACATCCAAAATGCCACAGTGCCCGTGCAGAGAGTGGTTTCGGCAGGAATTATTGGGGAAAGGGGATGAAAGCTGCCAAATTTTCCAGCCCTGAAAACCCTGGAGGAATTGAGTCTCCTGGAAAAGCAGCACCAAGGCAGCCCGTGAGGAATAAATCCTGTTTGTGACTCTCACGTGGGCAGTATTTGGACACTCCCTGAAGGCCTCGGAGGGTTCAGCACTGTCTCAGCAGCAGGAAAACCCACTCAGAACAGTGAGATCAAGCTCCAAATACTGGTAAGGGCTTTTTAAAGTAATACAGAGTGAAGATGCTCACACAAAACCTGGCCACAGCAGTGGGAACCCCGATGAGTAATTATGTTTTTAACAGGGAATTGCAGTGATTTTAATAAGTCCATGGAATATATATGTATAATGTCATATTATATCTATTTCTATTGCTGTATTTATTTATATGTATATAAAAGAGTAGACTGAAGTATTAGCAGGTGTTTTTCTGGACTCTTCATCACACCAAGACAACTTTTTTTTTGGCATTTTGCTATGACAGGAGAGGTAAAAAGTGTAAGACTGAAGACAAGCACTGCTCCTAGAAAATAATAATAATAAAAATAAAAGGCAGAAAAAAAGATGAAAAATACTTCTTCCTGAAACAAACTATTTCATGTATTCCTCTCTGCAGTCTCTGCCAGTGGCTCCTGTGTTATCCCATTGGGATTTCAGGTTATTCCAAGTGTTTACTCCACTCTTTTCCCTCAGAAAGCATCACCGAGGCAGCGGAGGGGGAACACACGGAAAAAGGGGATCAGGAAGGGCCCCACATGTTCCAGCAGTTTGGACGGAGGCTGCAATCTGAGCAGGTCACCTGAGAGCCCCCCTTGGGCACCGTGTTGGAGCTCAGGAAAAAATTCCTCACTGGAAAGGTCAAGCCTTGAAAAGGCTGCCCAGGGCAGTGGTGGAGTCACCATCCCTGGACGTGTCCAAAAAATGTGTGGATGTGGCACTTGGGGACGTGGATTAGTGGTGGATTTGGCAGCGCTGTTAATGATTTAACATCGTGATTATGGATGATCCAAGAGGTCTTTTCCAGCTTTAATAATTCCATGGCTTTCAGAGAGGCAAAATCCCTGCAATATCAACCCTTGCACCGTCCAGCCCCAAATTAAAACCATTAATTTTGGAGAAGGCTGTGAGGGAGAATAAAAAATTTATGGATAACATGGACTGGGGCTGCTCCCCTCTATTTCCACCTCATTTTTTTTTTTCCAGAAGCCATCGAACACCTCTTCATTTCACCACCACCTTCTCCTGTCTCTAACCCTGTGTCACCTGCAGCTGCTGGCAACAACAAATCCTTTCAAACACTGTGAAGAAGACAAAAGAAACGTGTGTCTAAGGCAGAAAAGATTCAGGGCTTCCCCAAACAGAGGCGTTTATTCAGTGTTTGTTCAGGCTCTGCTCACCCCAGGACAATAAAACCATTCTGAGCAGGCTTTGCACAATGGGTGGCAGAGAGGAAAAGCTGCTTCAGGCTGAGCTGGGCAGCGCAGCCTTGCCTTTGTGGCCTCTGGAGGATCCAGTTTCATTTATTTTCCCAGCAGAAGGACTTTGTTAACAATCCCACACCTGACCAACAGTCTAAGGCATGGTTCTTGTCGGCAAGCAACCTGAAAACGCATTTATTCCGTTGTGTGTCTTCACACCAGGCAAATAAGAGGCATCTTCCCTTTCAGATAAATCACATTTAAATCAGAGACAATAATTCAGGAGGTATTCCACAGAATCATTTTACAGCAACCACAGAGTTTTAATCAATATAAGCATTTTTTAACAGACAAATTCCTTTCACAGTTAACACTGAAACAGAGGCAGAATGTGATTTTGGACGGGTTTTGTTACAAATAGTCATGCAAGAGCTTTTTTTTTTTTTTTTTGGTCAAAATGGGATCTCACCTGGGCACCTCTGTCATCATGCCTTTGTGTAATGGATTTATTGCAATACAAAAATAAAAAAGGCTCCTATAAATCACTGCAGGTCGACAAGGTCAGGAGGCATGGAGCTGGCTGGCTTTGGAAGCAGAGGAAGGAAAAAAAATGTTGCAGAAGGAAAAAAAATTGGGGAAGCAGAGGAGTGTTGGCAGCCAGAAAAAAAATGAAGCAAAGAAATGCCAAGGCATTGGGCTGCTCTGAAAACCCTCAGGGGTGGTGGATGGAGAAAACCCCAGCTGCAGGTGGCAGCAGGGACAGGGTGCCAGGGGTACAGAGAGTGTGAAGAACCAGAACGTGGTGAAAATCCTCCCTCAGGAAGCGCAGGCTAAGCCAGCACATGTGGCATTGACCCCCTCTCCAGGGAGGTGGGGACACCCTGTCCCTTCCCTGGCTTTGGGGAGGGAGTGAGGGAACCCCTGCCAAAGGAAAGTGAGGATTTCTGTTTCTCTACAAGATGCCAGAGCAAAGATGGAGATGCTAAAAAAATCCACCCTTCAACTGCTGTCGGCAGCTGGAGGGCACACAGATCTAGGAAAAGATTATTCTGCCATGAACACACCCCAGCACAAGTTAGTGCTGGAAAATATCCCTTTCCTCTCCAAAAAAATGGTTTGAGTGATGGGAGTCAGAGGAACTGGCTGTGCTCCCTCCACTGACACCGAAGCAGGAGACAGGACCAGGAAGTTTGAGACCTTTCCCAGCTGGGGTGAGTTAAAATCAAGGTCTGGCACGTGAAGCACAAGGTGTTCCCCTTCCTGAACACAATTCCAAAATGCCAGCCCCATCAGCAAGTTTAAGAAGCTCAATGCAAGGAGCAATTTGCAGCAAAAAACTTCAGCCTGAGAATACATCTTCATAAGAGCAGCATGATCTCCACTCAAAAAAACAAAAAAAATATATGTATAATACCAGAATGGTTATTCTGAACTGAAAAATTCCGTGCATGGAACAGGGAAACTCCTGATCCCATTGCTTCAGCTGGAACACACACAGTCTGAGGGAGTGAGTGTCAGCCTGGAAATCCATCCAGAGTCCAACCCAACAACATGGGACACCCCCTAAATACATAGGGACCGACCCAACAGCTCACAGCACCCCTAAAACAGTGGAGATTACCCTCCAGAAAAGGTGCAATTCCCTGGATTTGTCTCTCCACAGCACTCAGTGGATGATCCAACCCAGTGGCTGCCACAGCTTTGGGTTCCCGCTGATTTGTCCCGATCTGAGGAATCCTGGGAGACCCCCTCATCAAACCCCGCCAAGAGCAGCATCCCCAAATTCCCCACACAAACCAGACTCTCCCTAAGGCAAACGGTGCTTCCTCCTCTATTTAGCAGCAGCTTTGGGCCACCACCCGGGTGTGGTCGCGCTGAGCTTCACCCTGTCCCCTCCCAGGTTTATGCAGAGCGGCTCGTTCACATGAGCCAACCTCAGCAGGGCTATCCCGAGCTCTCCTTCTCCAGCACGGAACTTCCCGGCCGGTTTTCCTGCCTCGGTGAGGATCTCTGCGCCCTCGGGAACGCCGGGGCTGGGAAGGGGAGCTGGGAAGCGGACGGGCAGCAGGCGCTTGCGGATCACGCCCATGTGGTGGGTCCTGGCTGTCAGCTCCTGCCCGATGTAGCAGCCTTTGGTGAAGCTGATGCCGTTCATGAAGGCCAGGTTGGATTCCAGCGGGAGGGCGACTCCAGGGGGGAGATCTTTCACGCCTTCGGGAATTCCTGGTTGGCGAGAACAAAGCCAACAGGTGAACGCTCCTCGTTAGACTCGTGCTCTGAATTGTTTATCAGTGATCAGTTTGATTTTCCAACCCAAACGGGCCCCAGTTTCAGCGCAGCACCATCACCTTTCCCCTCTGGCAATTAATTTAATCCTTTATCAGCACGGACACACTAAAATCAAAGGCACTGGGGCTCCCAGGACCGAGATCCCTCTCCAGTCTCCTTGGCCTCGGAGTTAACTCGGCAAATCCAGCCACAAAACTTTTAGGAAACCAAGTCTGGGTGTTTCCTTTTCCTTCCTCAGCAACAAGCAAAACACCCAGGCTCTGCGTCATCCCAAAATAATCAACATTACTCAAACCACTGAAGCTTCTCTCTAAGAAAATGAATAATTCTGGCTTCCTCTTAGCATTCCTGACCAATCCCCATAATCTGAGTAGTAGAAAGTTATACCCAAACATTGCCACCAGACAGAATTATAACCACCAGATCACTTTAATACTCAAAAGTAGCAATTAATACCTGTACTTATTAACAAATTAAATGCATTAAAACGTAAGAATTAAGGTTTTATAACTTATTCCTGCCTTATAGCAGCAAATGGACTCCCAAAATCCATAGTGCAAAACAGAACTTGGCTTTACCTTGCTTATACCTGTGCCTGTGGTAATCCTGAACGTCTCCAACTTGGCTCCCAGGGATAATCTCCGACAGGTTTGCTCCTTTCTTTGCAATCAGTCTCCAGCCCATGACTTCTGTCCTGGGGTCAGGAGTTAAGAGCAGAGCCTGGTCTGCAGATTTTGGGAGGGAACTGGCATCCCCAGGCTGTTCCCCAGGGATGACAGCCCACAGAGAGAGGTCAGGGCAGGGAGTGATGGTGACTTTCCTGCGGATCTTGTAGAGTTTCAGGTGTTTCTGGATGGAATCCAGCGCGCTGCTGTCGCACTCCAGCAGGATGTGAGGCTCCTCTGCTGTGCTCCCGTGGAGCCTAAAAAAAAGTAACACCCTCAAGGTCAGGAAAACAAACACCCACAGCAGCAGGAGCCAAAGCTGGATTTTTATCTGGATCTTGGTGCAAGTCCAGAAATCTGGGGAATTTTCAGGCACACGCGGAGCAGCACCCACCTCCTCACAGTGAAATACCTGAACTCTTTCAGCCACCTGCTGTACCCTTTCCTAGCAAACACTGCCCTCACTTCCCCCAGGGGCAGAAACAGGTCTGGCCATGTGGAATTCTCCATCCTTACCTACAGTGAGGAGAATTTCAGCTGGGGGAGAAAATTCGTTCAGCTTCACTGTCATAGAATCTCAGAATGGATTGGGTTGGAAGGGCCCTTAAAGCTCATCCAGTGCCACCCCCTGCCATGGGCAGGGACACCTCCCACTGTCCCAGGCTGCTCCAAGCCCCGTCCAACCTGGCCTTGGACACTTCCAGGGATCCAGGGGCAGCCACAGCTGCTCTGGGAAACCTGTGCCAGGGCCTGCCCACCCTCACAGCCAGGAATTCCTTCCCAATATCCCATCCATCCCTGCCCTCTGGCAGTGGGAACCCACTCCCTGTGTCCTGTCCCTCCACCCCTTGTCCCCAGTCCCTCTCCAGCTCTCCTGGAGCCCCTTTAGGCCCTGCAAGGGGCTCTGAGCTCTCCTTGGAGCCTTCTCTTGTCCAGGTGAACACCCCCAGCTCTCCCAGCCTGGCTCCAGAGCAGAGGGGCTCCAGCTCTTGGAACATCCCCGTGGCCTCCTCTGGACCCGCTCCTGCAGCTCCGGGTCCCTCCTGTGCCGGCGACCCCAGAGCCGGACACAGTCCCCAAACTCCAGCTGGCAAGTCCATCTCCCCCGGTGGGGATATTACGGCCATCGCACTTTTCTGCTGGGGTAACCCACACAGGAGGCAGCAGGTGATGACAAGCACGCACGGAGGAAGCGCTTTTTTGCGCATTAATGCAGAAATATAAGCCGGGAATGTCACACGGCGGTGGCAGGAGCCACCCCCCGCCACCCCGCAATGGTCTCTCCCAGTTCCCCCCTCCCCGCCGCGCCGCTTGGTCTCACCTGTAGAGGATGACGTCATACAGGCAGCGGCCCTGCACGTTCAGCGCGTGCGCGTAGAGCGCGGGGGGGGCGTCGCCCGCCGCCACCAGCTGCGTGACGTCATTGGTGAGCAGCCCCTGCAGGAACACGGCGGCCTCGGCGCCCCGCACGCCCAGCAGCGCCCGGCCCAGCGGGAAACAGGCGGCGGCCGCGCCCCGCCGGCCCCGGCACCACCGGCGAAGCCCGGGCGCCGTTACTGCCCTCACCAACATGGCGGCGCCGTCAGAGGGTCCCCCCGCCGCCGCCGCCCGCCACCGCCGCCGCCATCTTGGGTGTGTCCGCCGAGAAGGCGACACCTGCTGGCGGGGACGGGGAGCCGCCCCCTTCCTGCAGGCCACGCCCCCTCCGGTGGACCCAGCCAGCGCATTGGCCATGCCCCACCCTCTTGGCCACGCCCCCTCTGACTCCGGTCACGCCCCCCATGGCCACGCCCCCCGGCGCTGAGGGGGCCGGGCGCTCCCCGCGGTCCTGAGGAGGGAGCTTGTGAACACCCCTGGCTTTCCCTGGGCTCCCCGGCCGTGGAGCGAGCGAGGGGAACAGCCCAAAACGCTCTCACGTCCCGCGGGTTGGTTGTGGGCACCGTGGGGGGGCTGTCCAGCCCAGCTCTCCCTGCCCCGGCTGCTCCCCATTTTAATTAGAGAATTAATCAGGCTGGAAAAGACCTCCGAGGTCGGCGAGTCCAACCTGTGACCGAACAGCACCATGTCAGCTAGGCCATGGCACTGTTTGCCCCGTCCAGTCATTCCCTAAACACCTCCATTCCTGCCCCTGCCGAGCCTACAATCCCCTGCGTGTTGCAGACCCTCCTCTTCTAGGTACGTTTTGGCTATCAGGGTGGAAAAGAGACTCCAAAGGTTTCTGTTTTCCACCGTTTTATTTCCTCAGGATTCACTAGCTGCCTCCCATCCTCTTTTAACACCCTTGGACAAACTGTCAGTGGCTCGGTACTGGAGTAAATTACGATGTTTGCCAGTGGGAATTCCTGCTAAGCACTGCACCTGAATAAAATCCTGGACTCACGGAATGGCTTGGGTCGGAGGGACCTTTAAAGGTCATTTAGTCCAACACCCCTGCAAGGAGCAGGGACATGTTCAGTCCATCAGGTTGCTCAGAGCCTCAGCCCAGCCTGACCACGATTGTTTCCAGGGATGGGGAATCCCTGTGTTAAAACCCCGCTGTTAAAACCATGGAGCCGGAGCGCTGTTTGCCTCCCCCTGGAACCTTCACTGGCTCTGGGAAGTGGAGCCTGAAGGGTCCGCGTAGCCCCGGGTTTGGCTGCGGCTCGTTCCGCTGGAATCCATCCCGCAGTCCAAGGAATAGCCGCGAGTCAGCCCTGTCATTTGCCATTCCCCTTCTCCAGCGGCTGCAATCCCGTTTGAGGCCATCCTGCCCCTCCCCGCCGCCGACACCGGCACACGAGCCGGGGAGGGGGAGTCGCCCGGCCCCGAATGACCCCGCTAAAATCTCCAGGACAGGCAGCACCGGCACAAACCCACCGATCCTAAAACCCTGAGTGAAAGGGACTCATTTTCCAGGAGCTGGAAACGCGCTGTGCGTTCATCCAGCTGGCCCTGGGCAGGGCTGGGCTCTCCCCTTGTGCCTATGTGTGATAACCTTATCACACATCCCCGTGTCCCGGCGGCAGATCAGCTCCCGGCAGGGCTGAGGGATGTGGAGCGTTCACCCTGGAATTCAGGGCCAAGGAATTCCACGTGGACGTGCTCTGCCCTCCCGCTGGAACGAGTTGTGTGTCAGAAACGGGGCTGAGGAAACCTGCCTGGCTCTGAGGCAGCTGAAGGAGCAGAGAGCTGAGGCCCAGGGTGGTTCTTTTCTCTCCCTGGAAGTGGGAATGTGCCAGCAGCAGGAGCTGGGTTTGCTTTCTGAAGGGGAAGGGGGAAAGTCACAGATCTGGAAGCACAGCTGGGTTGGAACTCCAGACTCCAACAGGCACCATGGATCCGCATCTGGATCCGACTTGGGGTGTTTTTCACCTATTCCACATCCCTCCTTCACCCACCAAGCTGTGGGGATGATCAGTGGCCATCCCACAGGCTGCTGTTTGCCACCTCCCTGCATTCCCAACCACCACAGGTGTTATATCAAACCTCACGGAGATATTTGAAAGGGCAGCAAGAGAAATAAAAGTGAAAATGGGAAACATTCAGGCAGCATTTTGAGCTTTTGTTTGCTGTTCCACTTCCTACAGCTTTTATTCCTTTTCCTCTGGGTTTGCTTCTCTTTTATCACGGAGTTATGCAGCCAGTAAAGTCACATTTAAACATTTCAGTGTCAGAAACTACAGCTCTGCCAGTTTAGTGTATTAAATCAGCTCAGGGGATGGTTTGAGACAATCCATAGTGTGACTGAGACCTGCAATACCAGCAGCCCTGGGAAGGTTTGTGCCAGCCCTCAGTGAGTGTGTGTTTGTCTTCACTAAAATTGGGGGATTCAAACCCTGGTTGGAGGGACAACAGATTTCCCAGAGTTCCATGACATTAATTTCTAGTGGAAGGTGTGGAATTCTAGTGGAAGGTATCCCTGCCTGTGGCAGGGGGTTGGAATGAGGTGATCTTTAAGGTCTCTCCCAACCCAAACCATTCTGGGAATCTGATTTTGCCCCTGATGGATCTTCCCCCACCAGTTTTATACTTTCTAGGGCTGCTTTTGGACTGAGAGCATGAGGTGACAAGACACAACATCCCTGGCTGAGCCCTATCCCAAAGGGAAAACTCCCTCCTCAGAACACCTCTCATCCAGTGAGATGTGTCAGGGTGGCTCAGGATCCCTTCCCACAGCTCAGAAGGTGGTGACAAAGGACAGAGATTCCCTCCCTGTCCCTCAGCACCCCCTGGGTGGCTGCACAAGCTGCCAGCAGCCTCCTGCTCCATCAGCTTTCCGCTCTCTGCTCTCCCACTGCCCGAAACCCTGGGCAGCCCGAGGCTCCCACTTGTGAGGGCTCATCCTTGGAGTTTATTTGTCCATAACTCATCCTCACCAGGGGTAACCTCTGCAGCCAGCCCTGCGGGTTAACGCTGGCATAAGAAACTCATTTTCTCCAGCTTTTTCTCGGGGTGTTAAGCACAAACCCTCATCCACAAACCCATGTGAACTGCAGTTATTCATCCCAAACCCTGGGCATGAAATATTCCCCGAGCTGTGCCCTGCGAGGTCAGCCACAGGCAGCTGGGACACGGGGCTGTGGTAAACCATAGCTGCACTTCTGGGACGATATCCTACGGTCTTGAGAGAGGAAAACATGGATTGTGGCTGGCCTGGGCAGGGCAAAATCAGTGATGATGGGGGAAATTGCAAGGACAACAGGATGCAGGAATAGAGCAAAGTGGCAGCTGAGTCTGTGCATCCAAGGGGCTGTTCTGAAAGGAGGGTGGGAGTCAGTCTTTTCTCTCAGGGAACAAGTGACAGAGGAAACGGCCTGAAGTTGCACTGGATGAGGTTTAGATTTGATGTTAGGGGAAAATTTCTTCACTGAAAGAGTGGCCAGGCATTGGAACAGGCTGCCCAGGGTGGTGGTGGGATCACCATCCCCAGAAGTGTATAAACACCGTGTGGATGTGGCACCTGGGGACAGAGTTTGGTGATTGTGGTGCTGCATTAATGGTTGGACTCGATGAACTTAGAGGGCTTTCCCAACCTTAAGGACTCTGGGATTCCTGCTGGTGGGACTGAGGGTAAGGTAAAGCTGTTGCTGCATTTCCCTGGGAGGAGGGATTAGGAGCCAGTGGGATGCTGCGGCTGAATTCTGCCCACAGCGAGGAGCAGCTGGTGAAAACGATGGGTGTTGTGATCCCAGAGAGAACTGGAGAGTCACTGGCAATTTTAGCCTGGCTTTCCAATGAAATGGGAGGGGTTGTAATTACTCTGCCTGTTCCCAAAATACTGCTGGATGGGGGCTGCTTTTGCCATTTCTCCTTCTATGAGTTGGGATCAACCCCCAGGGCAGTGACACTAGACCGGGCTGCTCCAAGCCCCCTCCAACCTGGCCTTGGCTCTTCCCTGTCTCTTGGAGGTACCATGTCCTGCTTATGCCAAAGAAGTTGTCAACGTAGCTCATCTTCCAGAGAAACAGAAAAAAATGCATGTTTTTGACGAGGTTTTTTTTCCTGAGGACTTTTGGAGAGGGGTTGTGAGTGAGCGGTGCCTGCGATTTAACGGGAGGAGCAAAGACCGAGGTGGTTGGAAAGCCCGGCTCTCTCACAGAGTGCTTTCCCATCGTTTGCTCAGCCTGAATCATCAGTTTCTCCCAGATTCCCCGAAGTTTTCTTGCTTTTGAAAGCCCAGGCTTCCCTCAGCGGTTTGAGCTCTGTGCCCGAGGGATCTGCAGGCAGTGATTCATCAGGGAGACAACACATCCCAAACAACGCGAAGGTCAAACGCTTCTTAAGGCAAAACTATTTTGTGATGATTTGTAGCCATATCAGGGAAAACAGAGCTCCTACGTGGCTAAAACAGGCAAATCGTAGATGGAGAAGGATTTCTTCTCATCGCTCGGAGCCTTTCTCAAGCAAGCACCACACGCTTTACATACTGTAACAAAATGTAAGTTTTATTCCATATTATTAGTAATGGATGTGGAATAGCCACAGTTGAGTTGGACTGATGTCCCTTTCCCTTTTGACCCGTGTTTCATGTTCTAACTACAGCCCAGATGTAACATTTACACTGAAAAATACTTACAGATTCAACCTCACACTCCAAAAATGTCTAGTACAAATACAGTTAGTATATTTAAAAAAAAAAATTAACAACCAAAAAAAAACCCCAAATAAACAATCCCAGACGCTTTGTAACAGCACAGACTGGTTATGGCCTTGAGTTAAGTTCAAGTATTTCCCAGTGGAATGCAATGCAAGCAAGAAGGTAATCTGGCTTTTGTGGGACATTCCTGGCCCTGAATGGTAAGAAGAGAAATGTAAGTGTGTGGGCACTTTATCTGACCAAGTTTAGTGAGAGAATCAATGTTTATGATTAGTTCAGCCACAAAGCTAAACCTGTCTTGTGTGTGGACAAAACTGCTACCTGGAGACAATGAAAAGAAAAAAGCAAAGCATTAATTATACCATTGGCATTTCTTCCGTGGCTGATGCTCCGCCCCCTAAATGAATTTCCTCGAGCTGCTGGTTGAGTTAGGAACGGTTGTGGTGGGGATTTTGCTTGTGGCTATGAATATTTCCTGCTCCATCCTTTTCTTGCCCCAGCTGACAGGATAAAAGAAGGGACTGTTGCTCCTGCCCTGAAAGGAGTCATTCCTGCAGAGTCATCGTTGCATTTGGTCACCTTAGTGGCAGTGACTCAGTGGAGAAACCCAACATCCTAAAGGCTTTAGAGGTCACAGAGTGGAGGAGGAAAGGGGGAAGTGAGCAAATCAGTATGTATATGAATAATAATAATAATATTTTCTATTCCTAGGGCTGTCTGACCCATGCCGGCTGCAGTGTGTGGCCCAGATGGGATCTGGGAGAACTGGGATCCCTCCTCCCCAGGCTCAGAGGATCAGCAGTGTCCTCCAGACTGGCTGGGACCTGACAGGCAACCTTGCATCCCTGCCAGGCACCCATGACACCAGAGCATTCCTGCTGGGAATACGCCCTTGTACCTGAGTCCCTGTGAAAACGCTTGGAAAACACGGGAAAGCAGGATCAGCTCCCTTTGGGAAGGGATGTTATGCAGGGAAATACTCCAGGCCTGAAGGATGAGCAGGGCTGGGAGTGGCTGCCCCGTGTCCCTGCCCGACGAGGGGGTTATTGATCCCCCAAGAGTCTGCCCTGGGTCTGGCACTCGTCAATACTGCAGTTATTGACTCTCCCTGTGGAAAACAGCGTGTGCGTATGAGATGGGAGGGTGACACCAGCTGGGAAGAGGCTCCAAACCCTCTGCAGGACCCGCGGGTCACTCAGAGGCCCCTTGGCTCACTATGTGACAATAAAAAAAGGGGTTTGAAGGAGGGCAGGAAGGTCCCTACTGTACAGCCACACATTTGGAGAGGGGAGCAATCCCCAGGGTTTTGGGGAGGACCAGAGTGCGTGAAGAGGAGAAGGGAGGGAAGGTGGCCCAAGGACCAGCACTGCCACACTGCTGGGGAGATGTGGAGTGGCTGGTGTTGGTCCAAAGACACCCAGGAAAACCACGCTAGAAAAGCAGCCCTTGGAGAAAGGTTGATGAGACTGGAGGTGTTCCGCTTAAAGCCGATTTGAGGGTGAAAGCACTCTCCAAACACCCAAAATATGCAGAGACTAAAAGCATGAGACTTCTCCATGTCTCCATGGGGTTGCAGAAAGGGGGTTCATGTCACCCTTTAGGGAGTCATCTGATGGTGGCAAGTTGGCAGGAAAGTCCATGGTCTTTTCCCACCCTCCTGCTCTGAACCTGGAATCTCCTCCCATGGGCACTGTCCACCTGTACTGTTGGGGCAGCAGGTGCAGCCCTGCTGCATAGACTGGGTTTAATGAGTTCATCAGGTCTCTGTGACCGGGTTTGGGGGGGTTTTGGCTTAAAATCTGCCCCTTGCTTTCCCCACAGCAAGGCGTTTGCCAAGATTGTTTCCTGGAGCAAGGGAGTGACATTCCTGTCCCTGGTGTGGTGACTCACGGGGGGGATCTGCAGGTCAGCAGGAGCTGAGGGGCACCTCTGAGTCACCTGGAAGTGCTCGGGCCATGACTGGTGCTGAGGGAGGTGTCGCTGGTAGGGACAGGAGAAATCCCAGATCCCAGCTCCTGCATGGGACCGCGCCTTCCAGCATCGTGTGGGAAGCACAAGTTTATGCGGGGCCGTGGTGCTGTTGCTCATGGAAAAGGAATCAGAAGAACCCAGGCAGCATCCAGCCATGGTTATCCTCAGAGTTTCCATCCTTCCCTTGGGATCACGACTTTAAATACACACGATTCCCCATGGGACACAGGGCTGGGAATAAAAGAGAAGTCCCACTGATGTAGAGGACAAGCTCATGCCCTGGTTAGCTGCAGTGACCACAGAACAAATTTCCACCCAAGATCACCTCTCTCTCCTCCCCAGCAGCCTGGGCTGTGGCCTTGCAGGCATTTTTGCCAGGTGACAGCAGCCCTGTGAGCAGCCAGCCTCTCCTGCTCTGCCCAGCACATCCCCAGCCAGCAGAGAGCACATTCCCACACGCGGGACAAGGAGCATGGTTGGATATGTTGGTCTCCCCACCGCCGTGGTGTGACCTTTCTGAGCCTTTCCTGCAAAATTCCCAGCAGAAGGGGATGGATGGATGTTCCTACTGACTGCTGCTGTGCTGATCCTCCTCCTGGATCCAGTCATCCATTTGTGAGGGGAGGATCTCCAGCAGCAAGCTGGAACAAAAGCATTCCAGGCATTTTACCAATGCCTTCAGCAGGACCAGGAACGAGCCTGGAAGCGTTCCCCAGACTGTTACACAAAGCCACAAAGATGAATATTTGCTGCTGGATACCTCGTAGGATGTTTCTCTGCTTTCCTTTTAATTCTACTTTCTTGCTTCTGGAACTGTTCTCTAATGCATGGCACAGCTCAGCCGAGGTTCCCAGGAGATGAAGGGCGTATCTAAATTCTCTGCCTGTTCCCAAGAATGGCCAAAGGGCTGGACACTCGGGGAACAGGCATCCTCGGGGCTTTTAGGGACTGACCTCAAGGACATGAGAGTGATGTCCAGCGAGAAATCATGAATATCCCATGGACAAGAAATACTGGCACAGCCCAAGGGAACAGCTTGGCACAGGGACAGCGCTGTGTTCAGGGAAAATTCACTTCATTTGCAGTAGGTTTGATTTTGAAGGCTCTTCCTACTTGGGTTCCCTGTGGTGGTGATGAAACCACCCTGACAAAGCACAGTAGGAGCCTTGGAGCTCAGCAGCTTGATTTTAACATGCACCCAGAGTACTGTAAGTGCATGAAAACCACCCTAAAGCCAAGCCCAGCTCAAAATACCTCCCCATAAACGCGGGAAAAACTTCCTGCTGCTGTCCTGGTCCTGTCCCCACCGAAGCCAGACCTTCTGCAAAGCGCCCCCAAGCAAGTGTGGGAATCCTCCCAGTTCCCCAGGTGGGGCTGGAGGCTAAAAGCCCCAGGACTGCTCCAGGATGAGATCAGCCCCAGTCCTGGAGCAGCTGGGTTTTCCCAGGGGAGGTGGAAGGCTGTGGAAGGAGCAGAGGGTTGATATTACGTGCACACCTACCTCGCTATGTCTACGCTCGCACGCACGTGTTTGTGCGTGTCTGTATCTATACACGGACACACGCACACACCAGAGACACACTATGCATAGATCTGCCGCCTGCCACTATTTATAAGGGCTTGATTAATCAGAACAACAAATTTGCCAACAGTGCTTTTCCTCGATTAATCAGAAAAACAAATTTGCCGACGCCGATCGTCTAAAATTCAGCAAGTAAAGGAGCCTAAACCCTTTACGCTTTTGTTTTCCTGGTTGCATAAAGGCACTTTCTGATGATGTGAAGCAGCAGTTTGTTAAAAACTCTGTAACTGCAACAATTCCCATCACATCTGTAGCAAGTGCTACACAGGCACCAGTAGGACGCAATGTCACTGCTCACTCCCGCTCCGGAGGGTTTGGAGCAGATTCGCTTTTTGCTTCAACGCAGAGGAAGAAAAGATGAAACCTTCAGCCCTGTGCTGGTTTTAGGTCTCCCTGCGTGAGGCAGTCGTTGTGTTCTTGCCCCAGAGCTGGTGTGGGTGCCAGCTCTTGGCTCATGGCATCCAACGAGGCCTTCATTGGCATCTGCCAGCCCAGGCAGGCCATCAGCTGTGAGCCCGCCGCGAAGGTCCGTGCAATATGTCAGTGGTTTTCTTATCAAAGGATCAGAAATTAATTTGATTAAGGGTATTTAGTAATTAAACACTGCCCGGCCTGCAGCACTCGAGCCTTGCCACGCAGGAGGGTGGCTGATCCCTGTCAGCCTGACTTCCCTCCTGAGCCACCAGCAGCTCCTCTTCCCACCACAGCACATTGTCCAGTCTCTGCTGGGGGCTCCGGTGGTGACCCAAGGGCTGGGAGGTGTGGGGAGTTTGCTGTTACTCGCTGGAGGTTCCTGTCACTCACTGGAGGTGCCTAGCTGGAGAACACGTTGGAAACAGGGAAGAAATGTCTTTTGTTAACGCACTGGAAGACGGCACTAAATTGGTCCAAAACTCCTTATACTCTCTTGACTTCCACATAAAAATCGTGCCCTGTGAAACAGACTCGAGATAACACCGAAAACCAGAAACAAACCAAAATAAAACCCCACTCACGCTGCCCTCTCGCCTTCCTGACAGAGTTATATCCACACAGACGTCTTCCCATCTTTACTGCTGGAGCTGCCTTTCTCCAAGGAGGCCTTGGGTTTAGCACCTTGCTTCTCCTGGGCGGTGTTGGCCCTGTTCTGCTCCACCACGGTGCCCCCCGAGGCAGGGCTGCTGGTCCGAGAGGGCTGCGTGTTGGCCTGGGTGCTGCTGTAGCTCTGGAAGGCGATGTCCAGCTGCTCCTGGGCCACCCGCAGGTGCTTGTGCAGGGTGGACAGATCAGCCGGCAGGTTCTCGTCCGGGCTGGTGCACTGCTGCTCCTGAGCCACGTTGGCCAGGTTCTGCTCGTGGGCCATCAGGCTGTTGGGGATCTTGGTGGACTTCTCGGATTTGACGACCAGGTTGTACTCGGGAGGGCAGGAGATGTTCTTGGGGTAGGCGTAGTTGTAGGGTGGCTGCCGGAAGCTGTTGATTTTCCGGTTGCGGATGGCGTCGCGGATGGTCCCGAATCCCAGGTGGAACATCTCGCACATGTTCAGCAGCAGGCACAGGCAGCTCACCACGTACATCACCAGGAGGAAGATGGTCTTCTCCGTGGGCCGGGACACAAAGCAGTCCACGGTGTGGGGACAAGGGACCCGGTTGCAGACGTAATAAGCTTCCACCTCGAAACCGTAGAGCAAATACTGCCCTATCAAAAAGCAAACCTCGAAGGAAGCCCTGGTGAGGAGCTGGAAGACGTAGATTTTCATCAGTCCCTCCTGCTGGATGCGCCTCCTCCCGTCGTGCTTCTGCTGCTCCTTGCACTTGGGCTTGGGCTTGGCTTTCTCGTGCTCGGCCGCGTCGTCGGAGATCATGGGCTCCTCCTCGTCGGCCTCCATGGCGTCCTCCATGTTGCGCACGGCCTGCCAGTTCAGGGCAAACTGCTTCTTCTTCTTGAAGCCCTTGAACTTCTTCTCCTCCTCGGCCGAGCGGGCGATCCTGTGGATGGCGTAGCCCAGGTACATGACCGAGGGCGTGGAGATCATGATGATCTGGAAGACCCAGAACCTGACGTGCGACAGCGGCGCGAAGGCATCGTAGCAGACGTTGTCGCAGCCCGGCTGCTTCGTGTTGCAGGTGAACTTGCTCTGCTCATCGGAGTAGATGGACTCGCCCCCCACCGCCGTCAGGACGATGCGGAAGACGATGAGCACGGTGAGCCAGACCTTCCCCACGAAGGTGGAGTGATTGTGAATCTCTTCTAGCAGGCGGGTGAGGAAGCTCCAGCTCATGTTGGTCATAAGGGCTACTCAGTTATAACCTGTAGGGAGAGGGAGAAATAAAACACCAGGGCTGTGAGGTCACATCTTGTGTCAGGAGGAAGACCAGAGCAGTGACCATCCCCTGTGCTGGGCACTGGTGAGGCCACACCTCGAATCCTGGGGTCAGTTTTGGGCTCCTCGTGACAAGAAGGACATTGAGGGGCTGGAGCGTGTCCAGAGAAGGAGCTGGGGAAGGGTCTGGAGCCCCAGGAGCAGCTGAAGGAGCTGGGAAAGGGGCTCAGCCTGGAGAAAAGGAGGCTCAGGGGGGACCTTGTGGCTCTGCACAACTCCCTGACAGGAGGGGGCAGCTGGGGGGG
>VXBT01008871.1:430473-443771 GCA_013400235.1 Oriolus oriolus
GAACAGGGACAAGAGGAAGCAGCCTCAATTAGCACCAGGGGAGGTTTAGACTGGATATTAGGGGAAATTTCTCCTCTGAAAGTGTTGTCAGGGCTGGAGCAGTGGAGGATGCTCCCACATCACAGAGACTTGCCCTGCTGAAACATCTTTCATTAGCAAACCCAGAAAAATGCAAAGAATCAGCAAAAGAATGGGAATATTTATGTTTACAGGCTGATGGCCCTTTTAAGTTCCTCTTGAAACAAAGCAAAACAAAACAAAACTTTAATCAAACACAGACTGTTTCAAAAATAAACCTTGAGAAGCTTGCAAGAGAAAAGCATGCATTTATTAGGAGACCTGGACAGCTGCAGAGGAAGAGCTTGTAATAAGCATTTTGTGTTTAGCTTAACTTGCAGTGGGGCCTCAGCCCAAGTTCCTTGGGTGACCTCAGGCAGCACTAAAGGCAGGAGGCAATTTCAGTGCTTGACGGGCACAGCCCTGACAGATACCTGGAGATGAGAGCGATAGGGAAAGCACCTGGGCCCAAAGACCAGTGGAGGAAAATAAAAGAGAAGAGAAAGGAGCTGTTTTCCTGTGGGGAAGGAGTATGGACATCAAGCCTAACTCTCCATGCTGTGTGAGCATGGCTGAGTGGGGGTGAAGATCTGGAGGGGGAAATGATCCCAGAATCCCAGAATCCTATAATTTTTGGGGGTTGGAAGGGACCTTAAAGATCATCCTGTTCCATGGGCAGGGAGACTTTCCACTAGACCAGGCTGCTCCAAACTCCATCCAACCTGGCTTGATGATGCCGTGAGACACAAGCCTGGCCCTAACTTGGCTTTGCACCACTGGAGACACAAAGTTGTGCTGTGGGGTTTCCGTGGTGGGAGCAGCCACGCGGGAGCAGGAAGGGAAACGTGCCCTGCTCTGTTCTGCACATCCAGCCGTTCTGGAATGCGATTTTGCTCCCGCTGCTTCCCGGGACAGGAGCCAAGCAGAGCCGGTTCGCTCAGCGCTCGCCTTCGCGCTGCCCCTGTCGAGGGCTCTCGAGAGCAGGCAGATGGAATTTTCTAACCCTGCTATTTCCAGATCAAACAAATCCCCTGCGAACACAAACCCCCAAGTCTTCACACGCCGGGCCGAGCCTGTGGGAGCGCTCTGCAGATGGTGCTATTCCTGTCCTGGGGCTGGGGAAACTGAGGCAGGGAGGGGAGGAACAGCTGGGTCATGAAGCAGACGGAGAGGTGGGGAAGTTCTGCTCTCTGCCCTTGACATACCAGCTGAAGAGCAACAGCTCTCAAAGCTGCTGGGACCAGAATCCCCATCTCCTGCCCCAAAAGTGGTGCCTTGGTCAGTTCAGCTGTGCAGGTGGGACAGTTCAGCCACTGCAGGAGGTGGAAAGTGATGCCCACCGAGATATTCTTTATTTATTTAGGAAATTTGGTTTATTCAGGGGTGAGATGGGGAAGTCCCCTCTTTGAATGCCTTTTTTTTTTTTTTCTTCCTTACAGTGGGTACGCCCTCAGGGGTCTTTAACCCTTCCTCTGTTGTGCTCACATTCAGATACGGGCAAATTGGGGCGTTAAATGATTTGTGGGATTAATCCAGGCACTCGGCCAAGCTCCAGCTGATGGGAGGCTGGGAAGGGAAGACCCTGCTGGGTGTGGGCCATGGTGCATCTGTCTGTGGAGCATCCTGGTCTGGATGAGGCAGGGTTGGATCCAGCCCCACCTTGGCTGGCCCCATGCAGGTGTCCAGCCCCCCAGCAGCTCCCATCTGCACCCCAAATTACCTGCAAGCCCCAAATTGTCCTTAAAAATGCACTTTTAATGTCCTGTAGAGCAGTGCATTCAAACTTCAGTGCTCCTCTAAAGGGTTTCTGAAGCCTACACCGAGGATAATTCACTATTTTGCAAGTGTTACTCACAGACACAATTCCCAGAGCTCCAGCTCACCTCCCAGGAGCCGTTTGCTGGGGCAGGGAGGGTCTGACCAAGGTTGTGACAGCTTTTGGAGTAAATATTCAAATTTTGAACTGATATTTAACAGGGTTGTGAGCAGAGCACCCACTGGCTCCTCTGGGAGACACGTTTTAGGAAGGAGCACCCACTAAAATGCTCCCAAACCTCCTGAGTCAAGGAAAAGGACAGAAATTGCTGAATAACAGAAGTGACTGGTTGTTGCTTTGAGAAGACCATCCCTGGCTGCCAGGCACCGCCCTGAGCTGCGGGTCCTGCCACTGCCCCTGCGGCTCAGCCCTGTGTGCACATCTGGATCTGCAGGAACATCTGCAGGAAACAGCCCCGAGCTGTTCCTGCGCCCCTGGGACCCGGCTGTGTGTGATCACACCTTGGTGGTGCACCCCTGTGTGTCCACCTGCCCTCCTGGCATCGCATTTGAGAGCAGCAGCCGAAGGAAATGAGGTAAAAACCCCTCCCTACAAATCAGTTTGGTTAAACTTCCAGTGGGTTTTAGGACTCACTGGCTACCAAGACTAAACTGTGGGATTTCAGCTTTTAATTGCTTGGGTGGGGGTTTCGTGCACCATGGTGTTTTTGGACTCAGTTATAAATCAAACAAGCTTCCAAGGAAAGATTTGTTCACAGTGCTGATGAATGGACTGGCACTAGGAAAAGGCTGCGTCTCCTCTCCTCACAATCCCAACCATCCAAGTTCAGAACATGGATTTTTGCACCTTTCCACCTGCTACAGACCCAATTCCTCTGTGCAGAGTGAAAGTTATGCAGTCTGGGGGAAAAAAAAACCCCATCTGTGTGGATCTGCAGCAGGTAGATGGATTAGATGAGGTGGTTCATGCAGCTCCATTGCCTCCCCAAAAAAAGGACTCCCCATCCCCCTGGCTTTGAAATCCATTCATTCACTCATCCATCATCACATGCCACCTCCAGAGGCGACACACAGTGCATGAAACGCACACAGGGTACAAGTTTCACCTCGAAACAGCTGCAAAGGAGGGATTGGACTGCTCAAAGCACCAGCGGCACCTAAAGTAGTCAGAACTGTGTGCAGCCAGTACGGGAATGAGCTGCTGGCTCCACGTTCTCACCACGGTGACTTCCCAAAACCTGCTGACCCCTCCACACAGTCACAGGCACAGCTGTAGGAACTGGGAAAACTTTAAAACCCGAGTCTAAAGTATGCCAAAGAATGGAAAAAAAACCCCACCAAATCTGTGCTAGCTGGGTGCCCTTCCGTTCTGCACAGTTCTTGCACCGCTGCCTGAACTGCAGGGAAAACAACGCGGGGGGAAAAAAAATCTACTTACAGAGACATGGTGCTTCTCGCGGTGGCTTTCCCTCCTCCACCGGCATTCCTGTGCCTCCAATCCCTCCGCCTTGCCCTAGATAAACCCCGCCGGCTCGGTCCAGCCGTGCTCCAGTGGTTGGGAAGCGGAGCTCCAGGGAAGTATTAAAGGCGCTGCCAGACCCCGCCTTCGCGGGGCAGCCCCTGCCCGACCCCCGGGGCCGGTCCCACCGCCTGTCCCGACCCTCCTGCCCTCCCCAAGCCTCGGGAGAAGCTGGGAAGGTGCTCTACAGACACACCGGGCGAGAGAGGGGCAGTGGTTTTAAATCCAAACAAGCCGCCGGGTCTGGTTTTAGGAGCGCTGCCTGGAATTTTGCTTGTGTTGGTTCGGAGTTAATTAATAGCATCAGCTTGTGGCACTGGTAACAGATTTGTAAGACTTGAGAGCATGACTAATAGGGAACATGTGGAAAACACATTTTGGCGAAAGTTCCTTGGCTGTTGGGGGGGGAAAAATAATTTTAAAAAGGAGGGAAAGCTCACTAGTGGGAAAAACTGCTCTGAAGCTGCTGCTTTGCTGCACTCCCAGGAGAAGTTGTCCCTGGAAGAGGTGGTTCCCCACTCTCCATGCTGGTGGAGGGAGCAGGGAGCAGGTGAAGGATGGGGAAGGGGTTTTGAGCACCACCAGAGACTTTCTGGCTTCTTTGCAGCTGCAAGAAGGGATTGGTAGGATGGGGGTGCGCACAAAGCCTAAGGCAGGTGGTTTTCAGGAAGAAAACCTCCACCCTGACGGTCCACGGATCACCTGCTCCATCCACGGGGAGCTTTGGCATTGCCATTCCAGCAGAATCAGGGCTCTGGGTGTCTGCTGAGGTGGAAATGGCAGGAAGTCCACCCGAGGGCCAGCGAGGAGGAGAAGGAAGCAACAGCAGCAGCCAGGTCGTGGAAAGGATCACATCTCTGGGGGCAGAAAGCATGGGAAGACCTGCATTGGGATTAAGGGGGGTGTTGGAAACCATATGGTTTATCAGGAACCTCCCTCCCTGGTGCTGACAAAGCAGGATGTTCACCCTGCTGCCGCACCTCTGGTTTCCCAAAGGGCCTGAATGGACGTGGAAGGGCAATTCCTGCAGTTCCGTTGGAGGTTGTTGCCTGGATGCTCTTGCAAGGAGCAGCACCTGCGCTGCACTTTGCTGCAGCAACATTCCTCAGGGTTCTCTGTTATAAACTAATTATTCACTTATCATTACTGGTGAGTTAATTCCGTGTTTGGGATTGGCCACCTAAGATAGGCAGTGGAAAAGCCCTATCAGCAAAATGAGGTGTAGGGATGTACACACCTTAGTGGGAATATGCCACACCAGGAAAACCAGGATTTGGGAGGCATTTTAACCTCTAAAAAAGTTAAATTATCACAACAGTGGCTTCATGTTCCAAAAGCACATGGCACACCAAGAAGTTTCTCTCTCAAAGGACACAGGGAGGTTTCAGAGGCGAGCACCATGGCTGGAGCTCTCCAAAACCACCCCAGCCTCCCTGGAAATCTCCCACTGAGGGGGTGAGAACATGCAGCAGGCTGAGGCCACGTTATCCCTGAATGTTTCTGGGGTTGGGTTTGGCCTCCAGCACGCTGGGGCGGTGACCTCCTTCCCCTCAAGGTCCTTCAACTCTGGAGACAGCAGTGGGTCACCTCGTGGTCACTCCGAAGGGGCCACTGAATGTTCTTGGGTGCAACCTCTGCAAGCAGGGACCCTCCAGCACACGTCACACCGGCTCTTTCTGAAATCCACACCCCGTGACATCCACCAGAGCTGAGGGATGGCCACCAAGAGCTCATTCCCACCCAAGACCTATGGCGAAAGTCCCACTGCAGCTGCCGGCGCGGGATGGAGCTGCGGGGAAGTGTTATTGGTTATTTAAAAATAACCAGCTGAGAACAACTCCCAGGCTCTGCAGGACTGCGGGCAGCAGCTCAGAGATAAAAGGCAGCTCAGCGTGGTCCCGGTCCCGTGGGTCAGGCAGATTTTCCAGGCTCTTTGCTTTCTAACCGTGAGGGTTATTTATACACGCGGCACTCGCGTCTGGGCAAAGGTTTTTGGGGCATCTGTGCTTCGGGCAGGCCGGGCAACATCTGCTCCTGCCCCAGGCTCACCCCAGCAGCTCCAGCCATCACAGTGGCAGGGACTGAAGGCTTCCCACCACCAAACCATCACCCAGGGAAGGAGGCAGAAGCAGGAGGTAGAGCCGTGAATGAGTGCACAGGGAAAACCCCACCCCTGCAGCATCCCGTGTTCTCAGTTCAGTGCCCGGCAATGAGAAATGGGAATAAAAGAGAGGAGACGGAGGGGAAGGGATGTGATGGAGCTTTGTATAATTCCGGCTGCTGCTGGGAGTCACCTCTCCAAGCCACCTCTCCCGCAGGCACCATTTGTGCTTCAGAGCAGTGATCTATACATATTTATTTAAATGTCCCATTGAAATAAATAAGTGCTGTCACCAGGGGTAATGAGACCTGGTGTAACATCTCCCTGCTGCGTCAGGGGTGAGGAGTGGCTATAATTACCCACTCTGAGCACAAACCTGCAAAGCTCTGTGCTGGATTGTGCCAACAGTTCATTTTCTTCTCTAATTTCCCTCTTTTGGATGTTCATTTGTTCAGTTTTTAAACCAAATGCAATGAAGATACGCATCTTTGTGCAGATGATCAGCCTGCTTTTAGAACAAGTTGAGATGAATGTGTTGAGACGAGTGTCACAAAGCTGAAATAAATTTAAAATGCCAGCTTTTTACCTTATTGTTTATTGTTGGATTTGGGCTTTTGAGATGATGGAATTTCTCGTCTGAGAAGCAAAAATGTTTGGACAACTCAACTGAGAGCAAAACGTGAAGCAGGAGTTTTAGTTCTTATCTTTTTCCTCTTGGATTAACTTCACTAAACTTCTTTCCCTGACTTTTGGATGTGGGATGCAGGACTCATCCTCACCTTTGGTGGCTGTGGGACTCTGAAAGGGGTTTGTGATGAAAAGAGTGGCAAAGACAATGCTAAAAAGGAATATTTGCCTTGGAAAATATTCTTTCCCCTTTTGCATAGACTAAAAATCCACGGAACTGTGTTATTATTCTTATTAGCCGGTAATTTGGTGACAGTTATGGAGAAAAAGGGATCTGGGAGTTTCCAGCTTGGTCAGTGAGTGACAGAGTCACAAGGGAGGCACGCTGAGGTTTTATCCCCTTCGAGATGGGCTTCAGGGATGGACAGCCCCCTTCCTCAAGGTGCCCTCCTTTCCTCCACCCCCTCCTCTGCTCTCAGAGCTGCTGTCCCACGAGCACATGGGTGTGGGGGGATCCATGGGTTTGGAAGAGGATTCGGGCTCATTTTCAACCAGTTTGGTTCAAGCCAGCACTGCAAATGTGACACTTCTGCTGGCACGTGCTTGGTTGATAGGACCAGGTAAAGGGAGCGCTGTGGAGAATCCCAGAATAGTTTGGGTTGGAGGGGACCTTAAAGATCCTCCAGTTCCACCCCCTGCCATGGGTGGGGACACCTTCCACTGGACCAGGTTCCTTGGACCAGAGGTCCAAGTGTGTGTCCCACTGGGACACCTCCATTTGCATTTCCTGGTGGGAAAGAGGCCACCAGCTCCCATGGGAGCGCCTTCTTCGTGCCTGGAGTCTCCAGAGCTTCCAGCAACCCCAGGACCCAAGCTGTGTCATTGCCTTGGTGATGTGGTGGTGGCTGGGCTGGGGCTGGGCCACATCTCCTGTGTGCTGAGGGCCAGCACCTTCCAGCAAGGATGGAAGCAACATCCTGGGGTAGAACTTGGGTTTATGGGTGGAGGGGCCACGCCTGGGGACAGAAACAGCCCATTTCCTCATGAAACAGCGAACAAACCAAGAGTTTCATGGGTGACAGGATCAAGGACAAGCGTGGATGTCCCAGGGAGACGTTCAGGAGCTGGGAAGCAGAGACAGGAGGGAGCAGGTGGGAATGGCCCCGGTGCTGTTCAACTCAGCCACACCAGCCCAGGGCCTCCAGGCTCCCTTTCAGTCCCACCACACTCCCTGACTTGACACCAAAACCATCCCAGTTGTGCAAACTTCTTCCCTCCTTCATGCAGAGCTTTGGGCGCTCTCCAAGATTTGGGGCTAATCAGGACTCACATCCTAAGAACTCAGCCAGAACCTAAACTCTTGTAAAAAAAAACGAATTTACAAGCAGCAGAAAAAGCTGTGCCAGGGTCTGTTGCTAAAATCTGCTTCATCTCAAACCTCTGTGTGGACTTTTCAGGGCAGTGGTGGTGACAACCCCAATGCAAACGTGTCATCTGAAGGACAGAAGGACAAGATTTCTACTTAATCATCATCAGGTTGATTTTTATCCTGCATCCAGCTCTGCTTCTTGGACGAACCCAAGAAGGTTTTGATCTGGAAAAGAGTTATGTGGTTGGTGTCTGGCTCTTCGCAAAGATGAAACAGAGAAAATCTGGTCTTACACATTTTTGCAAGCCCGTGGGGATTTTGGCTGAATAATGTAAGACTGTTTGAAAACGAGGTGAGGGATGTTTTCCTTCATGCACTTGGAAAATGTAAACTCTGGCTCTGAGCTGCCATGACATTTGGACCACAGTTATGCCTCAGTTAGCACAGAAGATAGGTCAGAAAATGGAATTTCTGTGAACTTTGCATTGGTTTGTGCCTGGAGCAAAAAGCCAGTGCTGTTAGCAGAATAAATAACGTTGAAAAACAGTGAAAAGTTTCCTTCAGATATCACTGGCTGATGACTGTGGAAAGGTAAAATCACTTCACTTTGAAAATGACCTTAAAGCTAATCTGATGTGGTTAAATAACAATAAGATTTAAATTCCAAAGTGGAAAAGCCCAGAGGAAATGTTTAAACTCGGGCTGGAGAGCAGAAGCGATTTATTCCAGCCCTTCCCGGCTGAAAATTTCACCGTGATGGACACATTCTTGAGATAAATTTCAGTGCTAAGAAAAAAACACATTAATTTTTCTGAGGGGAACCTTCCTGCTGAAGTGTCCAAGATGGTGAGATGACACAGGGGAGAGGTGGCAAGAAGGGACTCAGGTGGAGCCCCGGGATGTGGCTCAGTAGAGCCCTTTATAGCATTTTCCCCGGCATCTATTCGTGCTCCAAAGAAAACATCTGCCTCGAGAGCCAGAGGCCAAATTGAGCCGTTATTCCCTGCTCTATTTGCTTCCCTTTCCTGAAGTAGCTGGAGGAGCAATGGGAATGAAAGGCCATCTCCAACCCCACCCGTCGGGGTCATCCCTGGAGTTGGAGCTGCCCATGTTTCTCCTGAAATCCCATCGTGGCTCCCCGAGCTCTCATAACAGGAAGCAATAAACTTTCCAGTCGGTGTTGCCAGCCCTGTGAAGCCAAGCCAGGCTTGACTTGCTCTAGACCTTCCTGAACTTGTACAAAAGAGTGAAAAAAAAAACAAAAAACCTTAAAACAATTCGGTTAAAATCAGAGGAAATCCATCCCCTGGCGAAAAGGGCCGTGCAGAAGTTCATGGCTCATCCCCTCCTCCCTCTGTTGTCCATGTGGACATTCCTCCATCCGCAGCTCACCCCACAGCGGTGCCTTAATGCAGCTAGGGGCAGAGGAAGAGGGTCAGGGTGTATGGGAAAGGTTAGGGAATGCTGGAAAAAAAAGGCAAATGGACACATTTTTGGCTGCTCCAGAAAGGTGTGGGTTTGGTGTTTTTTTCCCTAACACCTGTGGATGGGCAGAGATGCAGTGTTGGGAGGGAGCTTGGAAGAGCCCCAGGAAAAGGGGTCAGGAGAGGTTGGAAGCTCAGCCACGGCTTCTGAGCTCCATTCAAGAGCTGCTGGGTGAGGTCCCTGACTGGTGCCAAGTGGATGAAAGGAACGTTTTCCCCGATTTTTCAGTTGCACGGAAACCACATTCCCAGCATCAGTGTGGGAAGAGGGAAGGGGATGGGAGCAGCAACACCACAGACACATCATGAGGGTAAAGACAGCAACCCCCGAAGTGGAGGTGGAGCAGTTCTGTCCTTGGGATCCACTCAAGCAAAGCACAAGAAAGGCAAGGAGCTGCAGGAGCGGGTCCAGAGGAGGCCACGGGGATGTTCCAGGGGTTGGAGCCCCTCTGCTCTGGAGCCAGGCTGGGAGAGCTGGGGGTGTTCACCTGGACAAGAGAAGGCTCCAGGGAGAGCTCAGAGCCCCTTGCAGGGCCTAAAGGGGCTCCAGGAGAGCTGGAGAGGGACTGGGGACAAGGGATGGAGGGACAGGACACAGGGAATGGCTTCCCACTGCCAGAGGGCAGGGATGGGTGGGATATTGGGAAGGAATTCCTGGCTGGGAGGGTGGGGAGGGGCTGGGCTGGAATTCCCAGAGCAGCTGTGGCTGCCCCTGGATCCCTGGAAGTGTCCAAGGCCAGGTTGGACGGGGCTTGGAGCACCCTGGGATAGTGGAAGGTGTCCCTGCCCATGGCAGGGAGTGGAACAGGATAAGCTTTAAGGTCCCTTCCAGCCTAAACCATTCCATGATTCCACAGTTCTTTGAAAGCAGGACATGCTCACCACCTCCTCCAGCTTTCCTCACCAACCTCCTCTTGCAAACACCTGCAATACTCGTAGGTTTGGGGGGTTTTTTGTGTGTGGAAAATGCTTTGCAATGTCACAGTCAGGCTGCTGACCCTGAGAGTTTGACTCTATTTTTTTTTTTCCAGCAGTTCCAGTGGAAAAAATGAGGGTGTCATTTCTGTCATCACACACCTCATCCATGTCAGACACGGGGACAGCCACTGCAACACATGGGACGACCTGTTCACACCCAGCCAGGACAGCCATGAGAAATGGCCCAAAGGTAATTCTTGTTTTTATCTTCTCCCAGATAACAAACGACAGGACAAGAATAAATGGCCTCAAGTTGCACCAGGGAAGGTTTAGGTTGGATATCAGGGAAAAAATTCTTCATAGAAGGAGTTGTAAAACACTGGAACAGACTGCCCAGGGCAGTGGTGGAGTCACCATCACTGGAAATGTTCAAAACTGTGTGGATGTGGCACCTGGGGACATGGTTTAGGAGTGGCTGTGATGGTGCTGGGTTGACTGGTGATGATCTTAAATGATTCTATGATTCCAATTTTTTACAAATGCAAAAATATCTGTAATTTGCCAGCCAAAGTTGATGTTAGAGAAACCTTTCAACCCTAACAAGGCCAGGAGCTTGCAGTGAGCAAGTGCCCCATAAACTGCTCCAGGAACAGGACCCACAGGAGCCACCCCAGGGACCTGCATCAGGTCTGTGCTGTGCCTGGTTCTCAGGATGTTCCCTCGTACTGCCCTGGCCATACCCTGGGACCACGGGGGACTGCCCTGTCCTTGCACCTTCCTTGGGGCAGAGCTCGTGTGTTACTGCTTTAAACAACCTTAACAGCTTTAACACGGGTAGAGAGACCACGTGTGGGTCATTTGGAAGAGCTGCTGTGCTCGGGAGCAGCTTCAGGGTCCTGCTGTGGTGTGGCACCTTCTCAGGGTGCCGGGTCACACTCTGCACTCTGCTCTGCCAGGAGTGGAACCACAGAATCACGGAATGGTTTGGGTTGGAAGGGACCTCAAAGGTCATCCAGTGCCACCCCCCTGCCATGGGCAGGGACACCTCCCACTGTCCCAGGCTGCTCCAAGCCCCGTCCAACCTGGCCTTGGACACTTCCAGGGATCCAGGGGCAACCACAGCTGCTCTGGGCACCCTGTGCCAGGGCCTCACCTCCCTCACAGGGAAGAATTTATTCCTAATATCTTGTCTAAAGCTACTCTCTATCAATTTAAAGCCATTCCCTCTTGTCCTGCCCCTCCATCCCTTGTCCAAAATCCCCCTCCAGCTCTGCTGGAGCCCCTTTAGTCACAAGAAAGGGCTCCAAGGTCACCCTGAAGCCTTCTCTTCTCCAGGCTGAACAATCTCAGCTCTCTTAGCCTTTCCCCACAGGAGAGGTTCTCCATCCCTCTGGTCTCCCAAACCCATCACCCAGCACAAGGGTTCTGCTTGCAGGAGCTGAGGCGAAGCTCAGGCAGCAGAACTTGTGAGAAAAGACAAAATTTTATCTGAACCATAACATCTGAAATACCAAACCTTTCTGCAGATTCCAGCACTCACTGCTGGGATATCTGTTTTATCTATTTCCCAATCTTTTGGCTTTGGAGAAGCCTCTGAATGGCCAGGTCAGACAGAGCTGTCAGTGAGGCTGCTCCATGATCCAAGTGTTGTGCAAACTGGAACAAGGGCTGGGAACAGCTGTCAAACCCTTCTCTCCACCATATAAACCCATCCCTGTACCCTCCCCAAATAAATCTGCTGCAGACTTGCCCCCCCCAAATCACCAAAATGTCCTTCTGAGCTCAGCCCTGGACACCTGGACACCAGATTTTCTTTATGGTGATGAAATCTTTATGGTAAAGAAATCAAACATCGACTTTGAAAGGGTATTGAAGACAACAAGAAGTTGTCCAGAGAGGTTGTGCCCTCCCCATCCCTGGAGCTGTTCCAGACCAAGGTGGATGGGGTTTGGAGCAACGTGGGATAGTGGAAGGTGTCCCTGCCCATGGCAGGGGGGTGGAATGAGGTGATCTTTAAGGTCCCTTCCAACCCAAACCATTCTGGGATTCTCTGAAGACAAGAAGGAAAATGCCAAAGCAAATTCCCAGACACTTAGGTGTGACTTTGTGGCCCATTTCCCCATTACTAATTAGACCTAAACAGAGTTAAAAGGGAAGACAGAGACTCGAGCATGAAAAATAAGGCAGCAAACGGGTTGGACGTGCTCTTGCCAACTGTTCTTAGATAACAGACAAAACAGAAAATAAGGAAAAAAGGAAACATTATTTCCACAAGTGCTTTCCGACCCTTCTGGCCGGATTCCCAGCACGACCAGGGCAGGTTTCTACTCCGCTCACTGAGATATTTCATTGCACCGGTATCACCAGCAAATATTTAAATAACCCCTTAGGTAATTACACACAGACTTAATTACATGGCCAGGTTTACATGCAGAGAAGAGGAGGATGAGAGAGAGAAACACCCAGAGGAGAGCCCAGGGCTGGGCGAGCAGCACGGTACCTTCCCGGAGCTCCGGGATGGAGCATCGGCGAGGGCTGACGGTCCTGATCCGAGGAGGGTCTGATCCGAAGGCGAGCACGGGGTGGAAAAGGGACGGGAACCTTCCTGGACGTGTTTACATAGGTGGCCCCCACCCGCTGACGCCGCAGAGGTCAGCGGCTCCTGCCTCACATCTGGACAGCTCCGGGTGCCCCGTGCCAAGAAGGGACACCACGTGTCTGTCCATCCCCAAAGCTCGCAGGGCTGGAGGGATCAGGGTCCCCCCGTCCCTTCAGGAGTGGGATAGTGGAGAAGGTGCCCCCAGGCTGGCATCCGGGTGGGAAGGGAGCCAGTGCCAGCTGGCCCTGGGCCACGCTGCTGCTCGAAGCAAGGGCTGACTCTGGGATCTGCAGTGCTGGAGTCCTTTGGGCAACCAGCAGGGCTCTGGCAGCACCTTCTCCGCCCCCTGCACCACACTGGGCATGAGCCCACACCTGCGTGTCTGCCAGGCTGGCCAAGCCCTACACCACAGCATCAAACCCTGCACCAGCACCAGCAGCCCTATGCCAGCATGCCCAAACCTACACCAGCAGCACCAAACCTACACCAGCACCACAAAAACATACACCACACCATCAAACCTACACTGGCGCCATCAAACCTGTATCAGCACCACCAAACCCTACATCAGCACCACAAAAATCTACTCTACACCACCAAACCTACACTGGCAGCACCAACTCTACACCAACAGCATCAAACCCTGTACCAGCAACACCAAACCTACACCAGCACCACCAAACCTACACTGGCAGCACCAACTCTACACCAACAGCATCAAACCCTGTACCAGCAACACCAAACCTACACCAGACCCCCAAAACTATACCAGCATCCCCAAACCCTGTACCAGCACCACCAAATCTACACCAGCATCCCCACACCCTACACCAGCACCACCAAACCTA
>VXBT01008871.1:451692-472107 GCA_013400235.1 Oriolus oriolus
GCTCCTCCCGAGCGCCGCATCGCTGCTCCGGCAGCCGGAGCATCCCAGGAGCCATCAGCCCTGCCCGGAGCCCCGGCAGAACTAACGGGTTGTGGCATCTGGGATGACCCTAAACACCTACCCAAAGCAGCCCCGGGTGTCCCTGACACAGCCCGTGGGCTCTGGGCGCTGGGGTCAGCACAGGGTCCTGGCCCTGGTGGTCTCCCCTTTGCCGGGGGATCCAACCACAACCCCCAGGAGAAGCCACGCTATCAAACGAGGTTGTAGCTACAGCAGGGATGGCTTTGCAACGCCCGTGGCATCATCTTTTTTCTCTCTCTCTCCCCTCCCTCCTCTTCTTCAGCACCGCTTTTCATTATTAGCTTGATCTGTTTTGACTCGGAGCTCCGCAGAGCCGGCGCTGGCTCCCATCTCCCCGCAGCCACGAGGTGCTCGCACCGCACCGACCGCAAGAGCAGAGCGAGCAAAGGGCTGCTCCCGAGCTGCAGAAACCCCCCGGGGCACCTGGCAGTGCTCGCACAGGCCACCGGGTCACCAAACACAGCCCGAGCCGGGGAGACACCGCCTGCGCTCGCATCGTGGCTCGGGAGAGCGGCTCCTCCCCGGGGCTCCGAGCGGAGACACGGGCAGGGGGAGCCAGGGGGAACCGCCTGCCCTGGAAAGGAAACGAGAACATTTCATTTCTTAGCGAACCTGGTTAACTATTTCTGTCTGGCAGCGCAGAGGAAAGGGCTGGGCAGAGCCCTGAGCAAATCCATTGTCCCTGGCAGGAAAAAAAAAAAAAACCCAAAAGGATGCTAGAAACGTGCCTGGAGGAATTTGGATCGGGTTCATGTTTGAACTGGCTTCAGGTTTCCAAAGCAGAGGCTTCCGGATGCGCGGCGGGTGTTCTCTGGGGCTGGGAGCGGTATTTAGGGTCATGGGTTGGATTAACTCTGCCTTCATCCAGAGGAGGAGACAGAGAAGGGATGGAAGCACCCGAAGATGCTCAGGGCTGGGCTGGAAGCGATGCCTCGCCACAGTGGGGGCCGAGCCCCATTTCTGGGCTGTTTTCCCGTGATTTTGCCCATTTCCACCCCACTGGCGGTGCCACCAGGGGCTCGCTGCCTCGCTGGCCCCCGCCCCGTGTTTGCTTCACGCCCAGCAGACCCTTGCACAGCTCCGGGCCAGCCCAGCGTAAGAGGGTGTGAAAAAGGGTCAGAAATAACAAAGCAAAGCAGAAACGCAGCCTCGGGAGCTGCCTCAATCCTTGCTCTGCCGAAATGGACCCGGTCTCTGAGGAAATGGGGATGCTGGGTGTAAACCCCTCAGAAAATAGGGTTTTGTGACCTCACCACCGTCCCGGCTCCTGTGGAGCAGCTGGTGCCACCCTGTCACCCCCCCGGTGCTGACAGGTCGCAGCTGGTGGTGGCATCTCGCAGGGATGACGAGCGGGGACGAGGCTGTTGAGTGTCATTAATGATCAGGGTGATGGGACCGAGTCTGGGGCCAGACCCAGCAGGGGGGAGCAGTGCTGCTCTGTGGAGGTCCTCACGGACATCCCAAAAATACACCAGGAAAGGACAAGATGCAGCCAGAAAAATTTCAGTTGGATGAGAAATAAAAGTGTCCCTGACGAGCACTGGCACGGGGAGCTGGTGGGATCTGCAGCTCCTGAGGGACCTTCAGCCTCTGCTGTCCTGTGATTGCACAGCTCACCCTCAGGCCCCCACCTTGCCCAGCATTCCCACACCTCCACACCCACTGGTGGCCAGGAAAAGTTGGGATCCTCCCCAGGAGGATGGGAAAGGAGCAAAAAGTCAAACTGCAGAAGAGAGCGTGCAGCTCTCAGAGGAGCAATTCTGACCTGCTCAAGGGCTTGGCTTCTCCTTATAAAGTCACCTCATTCCTTGGGGACAGCTCAGGACACCTGAGGGTGGGACATGGGATCCTCACCTTCTGAGGATGCAGCCGGAGAAACAGTGGGACAACCCACAGCACCAAAAATGGGAGAGGCAGGGAGATAAACAAATTGCTCCAGCAAAGTTTATCCTCATGTGCCTTAATTAATTTATAGGATGGGGCTCCTGCTTTTCTATCCATTTTCCCTGTCTTCTACTGCTACAGCCCCAGGTTGCAGCAGTGACGAGCAGAAATCCCACAGAAACCCCTTTATTTTCCCTTCCCCTGGCAGCGAGGAGCAGAAATCACGTGGATTTTCATGGCTGGTCACCACGATCTCCGAGGGACAGACCGGGTCAAAGGGAGCTGTGCAGCCTCAAACCAAACCCTTGGGATGCTGGGCTGAACATTGGGTGGAAGAACTCCAAAAAGGCCATAAATTACGGGAGAAGAGAGCCCTCCCCAGCGCTGGGATCCTGCGGAGATGTGGTGCACGCTGTATCAGATTGCTGGGGAAGGAGGGGTTTCCTGCTGACACACACCAAAAAAAACCCTCCTGGGATTTTGGTCTTGGACAAGACCCAAGGGTTGTCTCGGAAATGGCTCTCTCAGCTTGCAGGAGGAGCACAAGGTGCAGATTCCCCATCTGCCTCACGGCCCTTTTCCCGTTCCCACCCGTCTGGAGCTGGGTTGTGTTGGGATTTCCTCCCTCTGACTTTCCAGGGAAGCTTTGGACGCAGGACAGGTTGCCCTCCTGTGGCATTCCAAGGTAACTGGGGTGAAAGGAGAAGGTGCCTGTGGCCTCCCAGGGTTTAAGGGACTCTGTTTCCCTTTGGGGTTGTGGGAATGTTCACTCAGCTCCCCCCAGGAGAGGACACAGCTCTCTGCCATCAAGCTGAGCTTAAATAAATTCACTAAGCCAAGCTCCTGTGCTTGGGGTAGATGGGAAGGGCATTTTGGGATGGGAGGAGATGGAGAGAGGAATGTTTTCCCAGGCCACCTCATGAGCAGGGAGGGCTCCTTCCAGCCCTTCTCTCCAGGAAACCCTTTGGACAAACGCTGGTTGCAGCTAAATCTGCAGAGATCTGAAGGTAGAAGGGACATGTCTCAGGGTCATCCATCAGCCACGGGGAAGATCTTAAGGATTGAAAAGGATGGGACACTTAAAAGCTGTGGAATTGCAACAGCATCTCCACATGAGATTCATCTCAGGACCTTGAGGTGGGGATGGGGAACCACGCTGGGGATCCCACCCCAGAGGAGCACCCTGGGTGTTTGGGAGCCAAAGGAGAGTTTTCTGTCAAGGAAGGTTGGCCAAGAAGATAAGGCCACCAAGGAGCAGGTTCAGCTCCCACTGGTGGTGATGCTGCCGGGCTCCCCGAGCCTCAGTTTCCCCAGCTGCACAGGAGGGAACACAGCCTTTGCAAGGTGTTTGGGATGTGAGGAGGAAAAGTGCTCACAGCCTTGGATCTCATTCTAAAACCAGGCCAAAAGCACCTTACAGAGAAGATAAACTTACCATGGATTAGAGACATGGGCTGCAAACCCACATCTGCTGCTGGGATGAGCCCCTGTGGGTGCTGCTCTCCAGCTGTGCCTGGCCTCAAAGCCCAGCTCATGATGCAGGAGCATGGGGGTCTGAGCTGATGACCCCAAAGCCAGGAGGATGCAGATCCCCAAATTCGCAGAAACCTCAGGAATGTAACACAGGATCAGCAGGAGAACCCAGAGCCTGGTTTTCCTACCCCCCAGCTCTGGTGGTCTGGGATAGGAGGAGGACTGGGATAGGGACTGGCCAGGAGGTCCCAGAGCACAGAGGGGTTTCACAGAACCCCAGAATGGATTGGGTAGGAAGAAACTCTCAGGATCACCTCATTCCAGCCCCCTGCCGTGGGCAGGGACACCTCCCACTATCCCAGGTTGCTCCAAGCCCCGTCCAACCTGGCCTTGGACACTTCCAGGGATCCAAGGGCAGCCACAGCTTCTCTGGGCACCCTGTGCCAGGGCCTCCCCACCCTCACAGGGAAGAATTTCTTCCTTTTTCCATGAGGAAAAAGCTAAATTGGTTTAATCCCAGACTCCCTGGATATGGATTTGCAGTGCCCTGCGTGCCGGGGGATGATTTATGCCAGCAAAGTGTGCGCAAACTGATGCCAAATAGGGATGTTGTGCCTCTCACCCCGGCAGGAAAGGCAACACACGAACATTCAGTCTCAGCAAACGCATTTCCCACCCAAATAACTGGGAAAAGGCAGAAAATGAAGAGCGGGGAAGAGCAGGGTGGGAGCAGAGGAGGGGTTGCAGCGCAGGGAGGGGATCTGCGAAGCGCAGGGAACCAGCCAAGCTGAAAACCACCAGCAAAAACATCAGCACGAAGCGGAGGGAGAACAAAACAAAGCAAACCCAAAAGTAACATACGGAGAAGCGCTGGGCTCAGTCCTTCCCAAAACTGTCCCATCCTGTCCGGCCGTGGATCCCTGGATCCCTGTCCGGCGCCACTCCCAGCGCCTCTTTTCTCCCTCCCACCCCGCCAAGCCGCGCTCTGACGTGGAGACGGGAAAGCTCCTCTGAACCTCACACTGCAGACCCAGCGTTCCCCAGCACAGCAAGGACCCCTTCAGTTTCCCCTCTAATTTTTGGATTTTCCTTCCAAGCACGCATAAAAAAACTGCCGTAAAAAAAACCAGATTGCAGTGAATAACTCCAGAGCCGAGAGCGGCGCTTATGGAAAAGAAATCAAATAATTCAAAGAGTCAAAGGGTTTAGGGCTAAAAATAGCAAAAAGAGCTCCTTGGAGCAGGAGAGGGAGGCGGGAAGCGGAGGTGCTGCAGCAGGATAAGAAGTGCTTCCTTCTTGTTTGGGATTTCTTTTCCTCTCCTTTTCAAACTTGGTGGAAAGTCGGCGGCAAACTCTGCCTGTCCTTACAGCTACAGTGAAACACGGCAGCACCACCAAAAAACTTCATTTCCCGCCCCAATTTTTCTGTCCAAAGCAGCGCCTGTTGCTGAAATTTTGTATTTTTAGTGTTTTGTGTTGATCAGAGGCTCCTATCCCAGCCCGTCTTCATCTCTGCTCCCCCTTCCCAACCCCATTTGGGGGAACAGCTGGAAGCATGTCCCTGCTCTGTGGAGAACAGCTGGAAGAGAAAACAGCTGGAAGGGGATAGAGGGGACATTTTCCTCCTCCCCCAGCCCCTCCTGCTCCCTGCCACAGGGATTTTTCCCCTGAGCTGCAGAGGGCTGGATGCTGCCCCTCACCCAAACCCACAAGCAGGGATTAAATAATTGCCCCATGCAGAGGCCACAACCTTTGGCACGCCGTCATCCGTTCCTTCCCATTGCCAGCTCGCATGATTTTATGGCTGACCTCACAAAAATTGATGTTTTCCTTAAAGGCCCCGTGCTGTGAGGAGAGGTTTGGCTTCCAGGAGTCCAAATCAGCGAGGTTTTACTCAAAACTGAACAGATTTGGCATGAAGAAGGCCCTAAACCTTTAAAATCTGATGGCTCTACATCTCTTAAACTTACATGACCCCCAGCACGTCTTAAGCAGCTCCCACCATGTGAAACTCCTCAAAATAACTTGTTTTTCCTGGTTTTAAGGGAATTTCAAGAGATGTCCTTGCTCCTCAGCACAGCTGGGATGGGGCAGACAAGTTTTCATCCTCTTTTTTAATTTCTCAAGTGTGTTTCTGCTCTCCAGCTGCTTTAGGGGAGGAACAAGCTGAGAACCAGCCTGGCTGACTGTGCAGGGGGGATGTGTTCCCAGAAGGAGTTTTCCAGAGGAAATCAGCTCCTAGGATGCCCCAGGGATGGAAGAGGAGGAGGGAGGAGAGAGGCATCGCCACAGCACTTGCTCCTGCAGCTGCTGCCACCCTTGACACAGTCACAAGCCCGAAGTTCAGCCCAAATCCAAGGATTTCAAGGAGATTTTGGGCAAGGAAAACACCCTCACTGGAAAATGTGTAGGGAAAGTCTTTTTGGAATCACACAGCTTGAAAAAACACTTAAATATGCTTCTAAAGAATCTCAGCCCTGCTCTGTATCGGTCTCAGAGCAAACTCTCGTTCAGCCTCGTTTAAAATAGTTCTGAGCAAAGTCCTGGCTCCGAACTTTAGGGGATTGTCCAGACCCCAAGTGGGGTTGGACTTCCGTATCTTATGAAAATATTGAAAGCAAAACATTTTGCAGGCTTGGGAAGAAATTATGATTTTCATGGCTCTCAACGCTGCCTTTACACGTGTGATACATAAAAAACCCGCACCATAATATATAAAATACAATAAACACACAATGCATTGCGAGGATCAATGAAACAGCGACACGGCCTCCTGGGGTGAGGAACATCTTTTTGCTCCCAAACCCACAATCCCTCCCCATCGGCGCCACCCCCAGAGCCCCATCCCGGCGAGGAGGCGACGATGGAGCCGTACCTTTCACAGCCAGGAAAAAAAGGTGCCCGTGGAGCCGCGGATCTTCACCGCATAACCGGAGCCCGGCGTGGGGAGAAGCCCTGCGGCAGCGGCACCAGCACAGCCCTGCAACAAAGCCAAGGAGGAGGCGATTATTCCCGGGCATCTCGCTGCCAGGCACAATACGGCAGCGTGGCAGTGTCCCCGCTCAATGGCACCATTGTCCCCTCCGGAGCCGCCGCTCCTGCGGGTGGTGGCACAGGGAGAAGCTTCTGCTCCTCAGAGAGCTCCTGAAAGGCTTCGTCCCCCCGCTGGAGAGGAGCGGAGGCTTTGTTTGGGATCCCGGTTCTGCCTTGAGAGCAGCAGTGGGGTGAGGTTCCCCCAAGAGAGGAAGGAAACAGGGTCTTGGGTGAAATGAATCGGGGGTGCAAAGGGATTGGGTGGAGGACGGGAGCTCTCAGCTCACTGATAAAACAGAGGGATGCTCCCGGGGGATTTTGTGGGGAGCCTTGCAGGAGTTTGCATCTGGATGCTGCGTCCATGGGAAGAGCACACTGAGGAGCTGGAGAAATCTTGGAATCCCAGAATGGTTTGGGTTGGAAGGGACCTTAAAGCCCACTCAGTTGCACCCCCTGCCATGGGCAGGGACACTTGCCACTATCCCAGGCTGCTCCAAGCTCCGTCCAGCCTGGCCTTGGACATTCCCAGGGATGGGGCAGCCACAGCTGCTCTGGGCAATGGAGGGAGCATGGTCAGGGCTGGAGGATGGGATGCACAAGGGGAGGCTCAGCAGGGAGACTTCATTGATAAATACAACTCTTAAATGGGAAAGTGGTGAGAAAACAGAGCCAAAATATTCTCAGGGGCCTGGAGAGGCAGCACATCTGTGGCAGCCACAATGGTGGGAATGCACAAGGGGAGATCCTGCCTGACTTTGGAAACACCAGGAGCTGCTGCAAGAGCACCAGTGACATTTCTTCCCTACAGGACAAGGGGAATCAGGTCGGATTTCAGCAATAAAACCAGTAAAGAGCCCAGAGACGCCACCACAGCAACACTGTGGGATGAAGCTGCAGTGGGATAATCCCAAGGAGCAGCAGCATCTGTATTTGGGAAGGCAGATGAATAAAAAAGCATGAATAAAACATGGTGTATTAAAAAAAACATATATATATAAAAAGGCAAATTAAACGTGGAAATGCTGGCTGATGGAGCCAGGCTGCTCCCAGGGATGCTGGCAGGGACAGGGAGTGCAGGCAGCACTCGGAGCAGGGAGCAGAGGGACGTTCCCAGGTCTGAGGCTGGGATGACCGTGGGCGCTGGGCTCGCCACGGGTCAGGCTGCTGCAGGAACGGATCCCAGATCGATGGAACACGGTGAGATCACCCTCCTCGCCCAGGGGGACAGCCTGACAGGCACTCACCCCACGGACACCACTCCAGGGAGGGAATTATCCCTCTGCTGCAGGCTGTGGCACCAGTTTCTCCTCTCCACCCGAACTGGGGTGCTGTTCTCTCCCTCCAGTCCACGCCCCCATATCCAGGAGGCATCATAGGATTTCAACCATGTTCACAGCAAGGGATTCAGCCTACGTATCCTGCACTTCCAACTAGGAAAAATAATAAATCTCCTCTTTTTTCTCATCCTAATACCTGCTATATCCAGGTCAGCACACTGGTGGTGACTGGAGCGTTGCTTTTGGCTTTTTGAGGGGTTTTTTCCATCACCTCTATGCTGACTCCACATTAGGGAGCCAGGCCATCCCTAAAGTTCAATGCCCACCACCCAGGCACTTGGTTTTCCATCAAGACTTGATACCAACAGGAGCAGCAGCCCCTGATCCTTCAGGGAATATCTGCGAATTAATGCTGGGATTAATTGCTGCTGATGACTCGGGCACTGAGGGGGCACGGCTGCCCTGTCTTTCCCTGTGCCCACTGGACCCAGCTGCCAGGGGTTTTATTCCTACATGGCTTCAATAACATAATCCCCTCTAGGTGGAAATTGAGAAGTATTTATCTATATTTCCCCAGCTCCACCTGGATACTGGAATTTTGCCTTTTCTGCCTCCCTTCTTTTTATCCTCTCCTTGCATCTCTGGAGATGGGGAAAGTAAAATCCGGAAGAACATCCTGCTCTCCCTTCTTTTTGTGGCCGGACAGAGGGGAATCAGGCGTCAGGAGGGGGGATGCACCCCCGGTTCCACAAGCATCCGGTTGTTCCGGTGGCTGTACCAGTTGCCACGGCACAATGGGAATTGCAGATTGGCTTCTGGTTATTCACAGGGCTGGAGTCACGTCCGGGACAAGCGGAGTCACAGCTGCTGCTGTCGGAAAAAGCCGAGGCTGCGCTGGATTCCCGAGTTTTAGGGGCTGGGAGCGGGGCTGGGCTGGATGAGCAGGGAGCAGGGTGAGGATGCCGGGCCGTGCGTGCCATCCCGGCCGGAGCCGGCCGCGGTTATGGATCGGCGTCCCGCGCTCTCCAGGGATGACACAGTTGCACTTGCAGTCGATGTGGCTGACCCAAATACAGTGCCCAGCAAGGCAGGCACAGCAGCCTGGCCCCTGAGCCGGCTGCCAGGGCCACTCTCAGCCTCGTGCAGCTGATGGGGATGGCAGAACACCTACGAGCACCCTGGAGCATCCAGAGCCACGGGATGCTCGACAGAAGATTCCACCCTCCCGCACAACTTCCTTTTCCAGCAGCAGCACAGCCAGAGAAAAAGCCCTGGAGGAGCAATGGGTGCTGGCACGGATCCATTTGAGCCCCACCTGGATCAGTGATGCCAGGGAGGGTTATTGGCTGGTGTGGGATGACGGGACCTACCTGCGGTCAGTGTTGGTGGTGCCGGTCGGAGTCTCAGCGCCAGGCGGCAGCAGCTGGAGCGTGGTGGTCACCTCCCTGTCCTGTGGGAGAGCACAGGGGACATCAGGATACCCTGGCATAGATCACATCACCCCCTGAAAAAAAGCCCATGATCCACATGGCTGGGGAAAGCCATCCCAAGCCCACCTCCCTCTGCTCCCATGGGTTCCAGGGCTTTTCTTTGCTTTGGAGCAGCTGGGAGCTGCCAGAGGTTTTTGCAACCTGGCAGATTGGGGAACACGGGCAGGTGGCTCCACTGTGGAGGGATGAGGATGAGACCCCCAATTCCCTGCTCTCCTGTTTGAAGCCATGCAGGCTGCTGGAGGATTTCCCAGAAGATGTTTCCATTGTACTGGATAGAGCAGGAAAGCTGTCTTTGCCAAAAAAGGTGGGAATTAGTGGCCTCCCCCACTGAGAGCTGAACACCCTCTCCAGAAGATCCCAGGAGTTTTTCCTCCCAGGACAACTTCTGACAGCACTCAGGACACCCATGACACACCCTCCCCGTGCCCCAACACGAGCTCATCCCATCACACTTCCGTACCTGGGATGCTCAATCCCAGCGCTGCCGTGGGAAACGTGCACAGAGCGAGCCGGACACTGATGGACAAGCAGGAAAATCAGGGTTATTCCTACTCCTTTTTCCCCTCGTTGCTCATTTTCTACGCCGGCTGCCCAATTATCTCCCAGGCCGGCTCTGCCCCGCGGTGCCTCTCTGCAGTGGCATGGAAGGAAGCCTGAAAATCAGAGCTGCCTCCAACGGCACTGAGAGGCCAAGGAAAACCACGGCAAGGACAAGTCTCTGGACCGTGGGCTCATCAGGATGGGGGAAAATGGGCTTTGGGCTAATTTTGGCTGCTTCGAGCTGTCCTGGAGTGTGGCTCCAGCTTTTCTCTTGGATGATTTGGGCTTTGGGGACTGGCTGCCCTCCTGCATCCCTGTACAACGTCCTTCCCAGGCAGGGTCTCGGTGCCGTTGGGTCAGAGCAGAGGTGACCTCTGTGTCCAAACCCCACGTTCACCCCTTGAAGGGGTATTTCTATTGCCAGAGAGCTTGGGTAGGCAGGAAAATTGAGAAATGGGGGGGGAAATAATGAGCTCCTGCCCCGAAAACAGCGTGTCAGCCTGGATTCAGCAAAAAACAATGCGATGACTGCAAAGCAACAGCTTTGAAGCGAAAGTGCTACAGGGGGTTGTTATTTTTTTGGCATCAGCTCCAAAATATCCTCAGCCTCAGACAGGAGAGCTCCCAGGGCAGGTTTTATCCCCGCTTTTACCACCCCCTGCACTCCTCTTCCTCCCCCAGCATCCTCCTCCTGCAGGGATGTAGGTGCTGCCACGTTTCCCAAAGCATCTCAGCTGAAAAAAGCTGAAGTCTGTCCGAATTTATCTCAGTCTGATGGAACAGTGAATATATAGTTATATAAAACCCCTATTTCTGACATTTCTGGAAGCAACCCAGGAGCAGGCCTATTCCTTCACTCAGTGTGAAGAGATGGGAACAGCACCTTCCTGCCTGGAAGATCTCCTAGGTGGGAAAAATGGTCCTCCAGGAGGAGCATCTTTAATCACAGGCAACCCCTGGGCCAAAAGGCTCCTGTGCCCTCACTCTGCCAGTCTGATCCCTCGATCCCAGCCCCACAGGGATCACTGGGAGATGTGGAGAAGCCAGCATTTGACACCTGCCATGCTCAGCGTGGTCCTTGCCTGCCCCAGGGATGTGGGAATGGAACACCCCAACGAGCCAGTACCAAACCCACGGATCCAGAAAGGCATTTATGGCCGCAAACGCAGTTAACAAAACAGACATCCCGCTTTTGAGGGTGCAGGAATTAAACTCACTTCAACAAGTGCCTTCACCCACCCAGCTTTGGGATTCGATGCATGGCATGGTTCCTCCAAAACACCAAACCTGGAGAGGGGCACTGCTGACAGCACCCTAAATGACCCCCTGGAGATGCTCCACAGCCATGTCACCCGCTTGGAGACCAGCCCGGCTCCACCACCCACTCCTGCTTCCTGCGCTTCCCATCGCCATCCCGTCACCTCGCGTTAGCGCCGGTGTTCCAGGCGTGCTCCGTCCGCTCCGTCACACGCAGCAGCTCCAGCGGGGCACCCCACCAGGGCGGGATATTTCGGAGTCCCCTCTCCCTCCCCTTCGCCAGGGAAGGGGGACACAAACGATCCAAATGATTTGTTTTTCCCGTTTTCCCCGCGCTGCCACGCGGCTGGGGCATCGCTCCCGCGGCCGGGTGCGCTCACCTCTCCCGCAGGGATGTGCCGAGGCCGGGCTGGGGGCGCTGGCAGGAGGGATCCGCAGGGAGCAGCTGGGCACTTCCATCTGGTGACGGCCCCGCAGGTGCCACGCGGTGGCCGCAGAGCCCCGGACCGAGGCGGGCGCTGTGTCCTGCACCTCCTGCTCGGCTGCTCCGCGACTCCGGCGCGTTCCCGCTGCCGTTCCTGCCATCTAGAGGGGACCTTTTCCCACTGCAAATGCGTCCCTCAAATTGCAACAAAATCCCACGATTCAGAAGGAAAAATAATCAGAGCTCATCACTTGATGGCGCAGGAAGAGCCTGGACACAGCGGTTCACACCACGAATCCACACAGGATTTTCCTGCTTGTTTAGGCAGTTCCGGAACCAAGCAATGGGAAACCCACAGAAAAAGGAAGGGGTATTTTCTAGGAAATCTAGGGAAGATGTATTAAACCAGTCCAAGAGAGGTAAATGATCCAAATAATCATCAAATCATGGCTGTGAATGCAAGGTACTAAGAGAGCAGCCCAAGGGGGGTTTCTGCTTGTTCTCTCCATAAGGTGGAGGATGGAGGTTTGGAGGTGACCTGGATCAAGAGGTACTGCAGAGCAGCTGGATGAACTGGAGGGATGGGATGTGAAGAGGATGAAACCCAGAAATGGAGTGTTTAGGTACAAACCTGCTCTGGTAAGACGTGGTTTGGGTGAGAAAATGTCCCAGCCTGGCACTGCATGGCCCAGCTGCTCATGAGCTCTGTGGTTTGGGGTGAAAACAGCTGGAAGTCACCACCCGCGGGCTGGGAGCTCTGATGGTTATTCCAGAAAATGGAATCCCTGAATGATTTGGGTTGGAAGGGACCTTAAAGCTCATCCAGTGCCCCCCCCTGCCAAGGGCAGGGACACCTCCCACTATCCCAGGGTGCTCCAAGCCCCGTCCAACCCGGCCTTGAACACTTCCAGGGATCCAGGGGCAGCCACAGCTGCTCTGGGCACCCTGTGCCAGGGCCTGCCCACCCTCCCAGCCAGGAATTCCTTCCCAATATCCCATCTAACCTTTGCCCCCTTTCAGTTTAAAGCCATTCCCCCTTGTCCTGCCCCTCCATCCCTTGTCCCAAGTCCCTCTCCAGCTCTCCTGGAGCCCCTTTAGGCTCTGTGGACTCCCTGGATCCTTCTCTTTTCCAGGTGAACACCCCCAGCTGTCCCAGCTTGTCTTCACAGTTTTACCAGTGAGAAATCAACCCCTCCAAGGACCCTCAGGATATGTCCTGCTGGACAGACCAAAGGGCTTGGAAGTTTCATGAAAACATCAATGTTAAGGATAAAGAAAACTTGGGAAGTGAAGTGCAAAGCTCTCTAGGTCTCAGAACAGAGACCTGTACAAGCAACAGTTACTGGGCACAATGGATTCCCCCTAGGAAAAGGGATTTATTGCTGCCTTCAAGCACATCAGTCCAAAAGGCTGCAAAGCTTAGGAGGGAAATCCTTTCTCCCCCAACTTGTCAGTATAAAAGCATCAAAAAATCTACCTGCACCCAAACTCAAGTGGAAGAACACATGAATTCCACGATTGCTGGTGGAATACCAGGGAAGTTCACAGGATTTTTTTCCCCCAGAAGAAAAGGCAGTGGGTTGATGATAAAATAGAGTGGCATCCACTCTCACAACATGTCCCTGCACAAATCCAGCAGTGGGATCCCAAGCCACGTGCTGGAGCTGCAGGTGCCCAAACAGCTCCTCTGCAGCCTTCCAAAAGGGAAGCTTTTTTGTCCCTTTAGCAGCTCCCAAAAATCCGGAGGTACAAACGCGGGGGAGCAAGTGCTGAGCATGCAGTGAACAGAAACACAAGCATGACCAGGTTTCCTTTTCTTTCCTTTTAATATAAACATTCTAGGGTAAAGTTGGGGGTAGGAGCAGCCTAAAGGGAATGTCTTTTGGAATAAAACGGTGCAACGTGCTTTGGGAATGATGTGCAAAATTAAAACGCCCAAGCAGGGTCAGCTCAGGACTTCCTGGATTCTTCGGTCTTCTTGATTTCCTGCAAGGAGATCAGGAAAGAGACTGAGAATCTGCCACTCTCTCAGAACAGCTCTTGGTTTCACAGCTCAGGAGACCAGGAGTGACCAACAACTCAGACCAGCTCCATCACATCACAGGACCAAGCTCTGAGTTCACCTTTAGGGACAAGGCAAGCTTTGACTTGGAAGCTCCAGAAACACGAATCCCCTTCTCTGCCACCCAGGGATGAGTGTTTATTTTGCCCCAGCTCAGGATTGCGTTGGATTCATTTCCTACTCTTAGGCCACTGATCCATCATCACTTGTACTCAACCTGTTCCTCAGCAGCTCAAAGCAGACCAAGTGTGGGATGAGGTGACAATTCTGTGGCTGCCTGAGAACTGCCCCTCACCTGCCTGGCCCAGGAATGAGGCAGAAAAAACCCCCAAGGACTCACCTCCAGCAGCACCTCCTTCAGCTGGGAATAGGCCTTTTCTAAATCATCGTTAATGATGACCAGGTCGAACAGCCCAGGCTCTTTACCTGGGGAAGGAGATGAGGACAGAGTTGGAGGAGAATGTTTCTTTCCCGAGGCACCTCTTGTGCACGAAGTCCTGTGGCATTTTCATATTCTTTTTTAGTATTTTTATTATTTCAGCTGCTGCTAATGAGCTGCTCTGCCAACCACCCCCAAGGAAGCAGCAGTGCTTCGATCCAGCTCGGCTCATGCCAAGCCCTGCCAGCACTGCTGGAGAGCACAAATCAGATGTTCCCACAAAAACCAGCTCCCAAATCACCCAGGCATCCCCTCTCCCCGCACACACCCCTACAAGGACTTACTGAGCTCCAGGTCCACGCGGGCTGCAGTCAAACGCTTCAGTAAACTCTCCTCTGTCTCAGTCTTTCGGTCCCGTAGTCTTTTCTCCTAAACCCAAGGACAAAGACATTAAAGAAGTGAGTGTTCTCAAATCTGCAGGCAGAAACCACCCCCCACCCCTCAGGCCGGTGCTGTCTGTGACCACGGGCACGTGAGAACACCCTGCAAAGGGTGAGGGGCCTCACTTACAGCCCAGTGCAAACCAGTGGCCAAACTGGGCTTGAGATCTCCTACCCAGAGTTCAGGGTCCCCAGTTTCTTTTACCTCCCTCTCATTTATTTATTTTTCCAGGTACTGCTGGAAATGAGATCTCTCTGCTGGGCTCTGGCATCTGGTGCTGCTGGCTTCCTCCTCCACAAACTCAACGAGAAACAGAGACTGCCTGATGTACTGAGAGCAAGAGGGGAGAGTCAGGAGTTGTCCTCACGTGTCCTCATCCCTCTCTGAACCATGACAGTGATTCCAGTTCTGCAAGAGTCCCACTGCAATCACTTACATACGGTAAGACCAGAGGGGCATAAAATTTATGGTGCTGCACAGAACCAGCCTCCCTGGGTTTAATTTTAACTGTGGAGGCAAATCTCAGCACAAAATCCTTCTCTCCCCAGCATGGAACACAATTAATGCATCTAAAGACTGGCCACACTGCGATGGAGTCCATAACCAAGGTGTGGAAAACATCCAGGAAGGACTCAAAAAATACAACACAGGAAGATTTCTCCCTGAGAGCCAGAGGCTGGAGGGAGCTGGACTGGGCAGAGAAATGCTTGGGAATGTCCTCCCCACCTGGTGCAGGGCCCTGAGAACACAGAGGTGGCCGAGGGAAGGGGGAGCCCCGCGGCTGCAGAGCCGGACGCTGATTACCTCTAACTGCTAACGGCAAAGCAAGGCGGGCGCTCACCAGGATCTCGATGGACGGCGGCTGCACCGAGATGTAGATGGGGTTCAGGTCGGTCTTCTTGATGTTCTTCACGCCCTGGATGTCGATGTCGAGGACACAGATCTGGTTCTGGGCCTGCACGGCCTGCACAGCTCCTTTACTGGGGACACAGCGCACAGGGAAGGGGTCAGAGCGCCCGGGGGGGGTTTGGGGTGTCCCCCTCCAGCAGTGGGTGATCATCATCACAGAGCTCCCCTGTGCCCACGCTGGGGCAGGAGAGGACAGAGCCTGCTCTGCTCTTGATAAGGAGTTTCTCCAAGTGTCCTTGCTCTGGAGAGGAGCAGGGAGCTGCTGTCTCCTGCTAGAAAGGCTGGCAAAGCCATGCTGGAAGGCGTGGAAATGGATCCTGTGTAACTGTCCCATAGGATGGGTGAGATGTCCACAAACTCCTGCCTTGGCAGAGCTCCACCTTCTGGAGGAACGTTCCCTGCCCGTGGCAGGAGTTTGGAACTTGATCTTTTAGGTCCCTCCCAACCCAAACTGTCCTGGGATTCTGTGACAAACACGGAAACAACCTTCACCAAAGAGCAAAACCACCGAGAACTTCCCTTCTCCAGAATCCCACACGCTCCCCTGAAGGATGCTGGATGGACATGGATGCTCCATCTGGGTCACAAGATGCACTTAATTCTCCACTTAATTTTTCAAGTGGTGGCCCTTATATGCTGTTAAAGGCAATCTCTCTTCCCCAACATGGGGAATTGCCTCAAGCTTTTTAATCATTTATTGTTATTCACTGATGAGATTTAGAGAGCAGAAAGGATTGGGGAGAACTTCAACTATTCTTCTAAGCATGAGGGACTCTCCGTTTTATCCCACATCTGATCAGGAACATACTCAGGGACTTGGAGAGGAAACAGGTTTGGAGAAATTCTGGATTTATTTTGTTTGCTAACTGGTCTTTATTGCTGGGGATTTCGGGGTTTATTTCAGCCTCCCACACTGCAAGGCCACCACCACAGGCAGTGTGGATACACAGCGGGGACCCAAACAAACCCAAGCACATAATTTAATTTGGTAAAGTACCAAAATTCCTGCATATTTCAGGGAAATTGGCTGAGGCGCATCAGCCCAAGAAAAAGGCACCAAGATCAACTCCACCCACGCCCCAGGCATCAGGGAGCAGCCATCTGCTGGATTAGGCAGGGCACACGAGGTGGAAGGAAGCCTGGACTACACAGGATGAAGGCAGGGATTAAGGAGTCTGAATTCCATTTCTCCTTGGAGCTGGGTATGTGGGAGAAGAGCTTTCAGGTTGACTTTTCTTGCCAAACCTCTCAAGGCCAGGGCCTGCAGCACGTTCAGTCTGGGGGCCTTATGCTGGCAACTCCCACAAGGAAACTTAGCATGGAATCATGGAATGGTTTGGGTTGGAAGGGACCCTAAGGATCATCTCATTCCAACCCCCTGCCATGGGCAGGGACACCTCCCACGGTCCCAGTTTGCTCCAAGCCCCGTCCAACCTGGCCCTGGACACTTCCAGGGATCCAGGGGCAGCCACAGCTTCTCTGGGCACCCTGTGCCTCATCACCCTCACAGTAAAGAATTTCTTAACTCAGAAGGAAACTTTGCCATCTCCAAAAATTCCTTAAAAACACACACTCAGCTCTTCAAGAAACATCAAGCCTTCTTGAAAAGCTGGCAAATTTCTTTAATGTCAGTAATTAAATACATCAAGAAACATTTAACCTCCCTCCTCAGCAGGTCCTTTACTAAAGCACCACAACTTTCTCCCAATAATTATATAAGATACCTGACTCCTAATTAACATTCCACCTCAGGTTTTATTGATCATCAGCTCCAATGCTGAAGGCAAAGCTATTTTAGAACCCACCCAACTCTTTAACCCCAGTCAGGGATGCCATGAGATTTATCTGCTCATAATCCAACACTTTACCACAGCAGCACATGACAGACAACACAGGTATGGCCTCTGATCCCAATTTTATAGAATCCCAGAATATTTTGGATTGGAAAGGATCTTTAAGACCATCTAATTCCAGCCCCTCTGGCACAGGCAGGGACACCTGACCTACCTTGTCCCGTACATATTCCCAGAGAACTCCGCGTGCTCGATGAATTCACCAGCATCAATTTCTTTCTGCATTTCCTCTCTGGTCACAAAGTGATAATCTGGAGAAGGGAAAATAGGAAAAACAGACAGAAATTAACGTTTTGAAGGCAAAGTTCATGGTCAAAATGACACCCATGGGTTTTTGGGGGAGGAGACACTTAAAATCTACTTCAGACAATGCAGACAGACTGCAGAGATTCACTTCCTACTTCCACACCAGTTGTCCAAACACAGCTCAAAACATTCTGGAGTTTTCTGTGTGGCCAAAAATGCTCCTCCACCCCATTTTTTTATATCCTTTCCCACTCCTGGTGCAGTGGGAACCTCTTCCCCCTTGCCTGCAGGTGTGGGACACATTACAGCACGGCTGGCAAGGCTTTTAATTTGAAAGGATTTATAATTAAAGACCAGAATGGGATGAGAGAGACGGAGATAAAAGGGAACATCAAAACCAAACTAACTAAAAAGGAATATTTCTCTATCTTCTATTAAAATTCCTCCCTTTATTTCAGAGGGAAAACTGCCATTGGAAATTAAGAACAAACCTCATTTGAATGTTTCTTAAATATGCAAATAAATGAGAAAACAGCTGGGCACAAGCTATTAATACAGCTAAAGCCATCTCATTAAAAGCAGCTGCACTTCCCAAAGCAGTGGCCATTGGAGGTATCTCCCCAGAACTACCTGGAACTCTGGAAAATCAAATCACACAACACCCAAGTTCAGAGCAGGGTACCTAAAATGAGAGCCCAGCTTTGAAAACCTGAATTATTTGGAGAGTCCAATGAGAGACCTGACTGCAACAGGCTCACCTCTGCCATTCACTTCTCCAGGTCTTGGCTGCCTTGTGGTATCTGCAGGGGAAAAAAAAAAAACCAAACAAAACAAATAAAAACCACAGCCTTGTAAGTTCTGTACATCACCCAAGGGTGCTGCAGGGTCAAAGAGATGCCAAGGTCTAAGTGGCACATGGACCTCTAGGAAAAAAATCTCTGCCAAGAGGCAATTTAGGAAAAATAAGGTTTAGTTTGAAGTGAGATGAGAGATTCAGTTGAATCAAGAGCATAGGATGATGCACACACACACAAAATAGATAATTTAAAGTTTTTTTCTCCTCCTACAACATCAAATTTTTAAACATCCAGTATTTGCTGTTTCATGGTGGAGTGAATCCAGATCTCAAAGCACAGATTTTACTTGCAGTACACAAAGTGTTGAGACACTAAAAGACATTTCGGTAATGGACTTAAAAACACCTTGCAGAGCTCCATGGAAAAATCAAATGGCTTTTGAAGCAGAAATGTGGGGGGATTTTACTTTCAGAGTCAAGAATCCCTCAGAAGAATCTTGTTTCCTCTCTCTGTTTAGAGATGTGGGGATTCACCAAGCATGGAAAAGTGCTTCTCCAGACCAGTCTTAGACCTGCCACTCAACACCAGGAGTAAAAGGTGTCTTGAATTATTTAAACATCCCCAGGAGCCCACAGACAGATTAGAAAATCAGAAAAACAGACCCAGAAAAACCACGAAAAACCATTATTTGGGGTATAAATTGAGCTCCAGAGGCAGGCTCTGAGCTGGCATTCCTGAACTCCTCCACAGCCCATCCCTGGATACTCACGGGAGACGCTGAAGCCGAAGATGTTCTCATAATCTTTGAGCAATTTCTTTAACAAAGTGCTTTTCCCTGCACCCGACGGGCCACTCAGAACCACTGGCCTTGGTCCCTGCATGACTGAGGAGAGACAGAAAAATGTGTCTGGTTAGAAACACACATGGAAACACAGCTGTGGACTCCCAGGAGTGCTCAGCCCCTCAAAACAGCACCAATCCTTTACCCTTGGGTACAAATTTCTGCAGGAAAACCTGAGATGATGTAAAATCACAAACCTAGAGCTGATAACAAGTACTGGGAGTGCAGGAACACTTCTCAAGAGACTGAGGTTAAACTCATAGGATGTAACCCAAAGGAGGAGGGAACTGGGTTCCAGCTGCCACTAAACTGGGATGATTCAAGCCAGCTGTTTTCCATCACCACGGGTGGGTCTCACTGGGACCAAAATCCTACGGAAAACTCTCTCTAACAGGAACAAAATCCTATTTGTGCCTGGTGGCATTTGGAATCATGGGATAGAGGTACAGCCCCAGCCCCTTCCCCGTCACAGGGAACAAGGAGCTTCAAGGAGAGTCTGCAGGGTAAGACTTTGGAGTTCTCCATCACCAACCCCCAAACCCTTGCAACAGGATCTGAACTCAGGTGTAATCACTGCCATGAACATGCTCCAGGGTTTATTCCCATATTTCCTGGAGCACCAACTCCATCTGGAGGTGTGTCATGGCAAGAAAGAACAGTTCAGTTCCTGGTACAGGTGGAAAAAAAAAAGGCAGCCTGGGGCCACACAGAACTTGCTGCAGTTGTTTCTTCAGCCAGAAAGAAAGAAAAAGAAAGTGTTTTCATGTTCCTGCGTCTCAGGGGAGGAAGAAAGGTTAACTATGCTCATGGGAAAAAGAAGAAAATGCTGTCTAAGGGTACAGGGGGTACCACTGGGGACCCTCATCCATCAGCAGCTTCCAAACCAGGAGTGATGGTGACAGTGGGACAAATCAAACGAGTTCTTCCTATTTAAAAACAACTACTTTCAGGAAGCAGTAAAATCCCTGGAAAAGCATTTTTTTAACCTCTTGGGCCGGGTGTGGCCTGGCGAGCCACCAGCCAAGAGGCAGATAATGCCTTTCCATTTTAAATTAGCTCATAGCAATGTCACCCTGACCTTACACATCACTTTTCAAACAGCCTTAAGCCAAATGCTGTCTCACCAGAGCAGCCGCGGGCTAATCCAGCCGGGCTCGCTCCCTGACCCCGCCTGCGCGAGCGGGACACCTCCTCAACCCCAAATCCCTCCCTCAGGCAGCACGACAGCCGGAGAATTACACAACTTTTCCCTCTGCTCCCTGAGGATACTCGTCTGACCGGAGTTCATCCCAGGCTGTGCGAAGGGACGGGATATTAATACACAAAGGGCTAAGGAGGTGCCAACAGCGGCAGCGTGGGCGGTAACAACACCCACGGTCAATAATCATCTATAAGGAAATTCCTTCATTCCTTTTTTTTTTTTTT
>VXBT01008871.1:478179-501421 GCA_013400235.1 Oriolus oriolus
CTGTGAACCCCCTTTGCCCTGCAACCCCTTCCCAGGCCCTGAAATCCCCAACCTGTGACTCCCCCACTGCTGGCCCTAAACCCCGCTCGAGGCTCTGAACCTCCCCCAGACCCTGAACCCCACAAGGCCATGAACGCCCTCCAGGCTGCCCTAAGCCCCCCTCCTCACCCAGGACCCTCCCTCCAGGCTGGGACCCTCCCCAAGCCGTGCACCCCCTCCCACCTCCAGGTTATCAACCCCCCTTTCCAGCCTGTAACACCCCCCCAAAGGCCTTTGGTTACTCCCCTGACCCCTGGGGGGCCACATTTGCTTCCCTGCACCTTCAGGAGCCCCCCCAGAGCTGGATGGAGGATGTGAAGTGGGGTAATCCCAGGCTGATCCCTTTGCAGGTCACCAGATCCCCCCCGAATCTGCTGCGGGGTGCGGCACCATGTTCGGCTCCTCCCGGGGCGGGGTCCGGGGGGGCCAGGACCAGTTCAGCTGGGAGGATGTCAAGACGGACAAACAGCGTGAGAACTACCTGGGTAAGGGCTGATCCTGCTCAAACCCCCTGTCCCACCCTCCCTGTCCCCTCTGCCACGGTTTTGGGGTGCGATGGTGTTGACGGGGAGTCGTCGTTCCCCACAGGGAACTCCCTGATGGCGCCGGTGGGCCGGTGGCAGAAGGGCAAGGACCTGACCTGGTATGCCAAGGGCAAGAAGGACACGGCCCCCCCGTTATCCCGGGAGGAAGAGCTGGCTGCCGTCCGCCTGGCCGAGCAGGAGGCTATGATGGCAGCACTGTGAGTCCACACCCCACAAACACCCCAAAAAACCAGGGAAAAGGCACCCCAAACACATCACCTGTTCTTGTTTTTATAGGGGCTACAAGAACTTGAAGAGGCAGCCCACGGGCCTCAGCAAGGAGGTAACGGGGGCACCACATGTCCCCCCCGTGACACCTGGGGGTGTCCCCTCCCCTCGGCTCTAATTTTGGGGACACACACAGGACACTGTCCCCCTTCCCCACAGGACCTGGCTGAGGTGTGCAAGCGGGATGGCGCCGAGCGGGATGAGAAGGACGTGGATCGGGTGGTGGGTTTGGGCAGCTCCAGGTAAGAAGAAGTGGGGATCCTGCACCAGTTCCAGGACAATTATTATTAGATTATTTGATTTTAGTGTTTTCATGCTTTTTTGTGTGGTCTCTCTGCAGTGGCAGCGCTGGCCGGGTGATGCTCTCCAAGGAGGACAAGGAGGCGGCCAAGATGGGGCTCTCCGTCTTCACGGTACAGTGCCAGTCACATTGTCCTTGGAAGGTTCAAAAATAGATGGAAAAAGGCAAAAAACTGTGCCCCACACTTGGAATATTTTATTTAAAAACCAGTCTGGGTATTGTAGCACAGAGACCTGCAGGAGTTTCCTGTGTCCTGTTGGCATGGAGTTCATTTGTGGGGCTTTAATTTAGAAGCAGTTCTTAAGGGTATTCTAATCTTTCCCAAAATGTGATTTAATTTTTTTTTTTTCCAAGTTTAATTTCTGAAAGGAGAAAAACCCTTTGTCTTGTAATTACAAGCTATGGGCTCATCGATTCACTCTGTATTTTTCCCACTCTCCAACCCTAGCACCAGAAAGTCTCCAGCAGCCCAGAGATATCTGGCTCCAAGAAGAAGCAGGAAAAGGAGGAGAAGGTGGAGGAGAAACGGTGAGGATTTTTCCCACTCTGGTGAGAAAACACCAGAAATGCCCTGGGTTTTGTGGGAAATACTGTACAAAATGTTTCCATGGCTCTGTTTGGCACTGGGCTTGTTCTGCATCTCTCTGAATCATCCCCAAAAGCCTCTGTGGGCTTCTCCTTGGCAAAGGAGGGATGTGGTGGGATGTGCCTGGAGAAACGGATGGGGATGAGTTTTTGGAGCCAGAGGGATGCACAGTGCAGGGATTCTCATTGCTTGATCTCTTCCCCGCAGACCTGAGAGCAGCAAAAAATCCAAAAAAGAGAAGAAGAAGGAGAAAAAGAACAAGAAAAAGAAGAAGCATAAGAAGGAGAAGAAGAAGGACAAGGACAAGCATTCCAAGAAGGATGCTGCCCCATCATCCTCCGATTCTTCCCCGGATCGGCATAAGAGGTAACTGGGTTGGGATCAGTGGAAAACTGGACGAAGGATTCAGGAGAGCCACGTGATCATGGCATCCGGATGTCCCACTGCCATCTCCTGGCTTTCCAAAACCCCTTTTTCACCCCCAAAATCACCTTGTTGGCATCCCCAGTGTCCCTGCTGTCACTTCCCCCGTCTCCCCGCAGGCACCACCGCAGGAAAGCGCAGCAGCACTCGGAGCCGTCGCGGCACGGCAGCCGGCGGCGCCACGACACGGAATCCTCGGCGAGCAGCGGGGCCTCCGGCCGGAGCCCCGCCCGCCGGCGCAGCCGGAGCAGGGACGGCCGGGGCCGCCACCCGTCCCCGCGGCGCAAGGGCAGGAAGAGGAGCAGGTCCCGGTCCCCGCCGGCCCGCGGGGTCCGGCAGCGCCACGACACCGACTCGGAGGACTGAGGGGGAGCCTGGGGTTGTTTCAGGGAGATCTTCCGTAGAGCTTATATTTTTTAACGTGATTAAATTAAAAACGCTGCAGCTCCGCGGGGACAGAGTCTGGCAAAGGGCATTAAGGTTGTGGTGCCAACGGCCCCTTCTCTGCCCGCCCAGGGGCAGCACCAGCAGGCGTGGGGGCAGCAGGGCCCCGGGCACCCTGCTCCTCACTCCCTAGATCCATCCATCCAGGCAGGATTGAGCACGGAGGATGCTGTGGGGTGGGGGCCGGTGCTGGGGTGGTTCTGGCTGTGGTGCTGAAAATGCTGTGGATACCTCGTGTTGATGTATAGAGACTTTGGGAGAGATTATTATTATTATTGTTATTATCACGGCTTTTTTTTCCTTCTTTCCCTGCCCTTGAGTGCTTGCCAGCACAGTGGCTGAAGAGTTTCTTTGAAATTTCCCTAAGTTCATCAGCTGCATGGATGGGACCTTTAAGCTCATCTGGTTCCAATCCCCCTGCCATGGGCTGGGACACCTTCCCCTGGACCAGGTTGCTCCAAGCCCTGTCCAACCTGGCCTTGGACACTTAAATAATTACTCAATTTATGGGGAGAAAGTGGATGGGACCAGGTGTCTTCCATAGGCTTTGGCTCTGGCCACATCCACCCACCCCAGGGAGCAGCAAACTCCATTCCCATCCAGGATTTAAACCCTCAGCACATTATTATTTATATTCTTGGCATACTGAAGGAGGGGAGTTTTACATCAATAAACAGAAATATTGATCAGAATGGAAAGGGGGTGTCCAGAGCATCGCTGGCTGCAGCGTGGCCGTGCCAAGCACAAGGGCCTCATTTGTGTAATTAATGATGCAATTGAAGACAGGGAGGGTTTGTGTGTCTTGGTGGACAAAAGCCCAGTGGGACCGTGCTCAGGAGCTGACAAAGCCCTTCTGTCCCAACGTGCTGGGCCCGAGCAGTGGGAGATGCTGCGGAGCCGTCACAGCCTTCGGTGATCCCCAGCCCAACACGATTTTTGGGGTTGACAAATTCTTGGCACGAGGGCTGTTCCTCGTGGTCTGAGCAGCTGCAGATCCAGATCCATGCCAGGGATCCCCATGGCACAGCTGGGGTGGCCCCGAGCCCGTGCGCTCCCTGGCCAGGGGCTGTGACCCTGCTGGTGCTCACCAGGCTGAGCTTGGGGTCACCTCCAGGGGATTTTGGGATCCAAACTGTGGCTGGAGACTGCTGGGAGCATCCTAGAGCAGGGCTGTGCCTAATGGGAATTGGCAACTGGGAGCAACAGGTTGAAAGGGAACCATGGGAGAGTGGAAACACCACAGCAAGCAGACAAAAAATACCACAAATCTCAGCATCCTGCTCCCTCCGTGGGCTCCCACTTCTCATCTTCACCTCCCAGGCAGATGGGATGGATGCTGTGGCAGGGCTGGGCTCTGCCAGGATGATTTGCACCCACACCTCCACAGCAAAGGGAGAGGGTGCTGATCTGCCCAGCACCATGGCAGAGGGGCCGTGGCACTGCTGGCCCAGCTCAGTTCAGCTCTCCCAAGCTTTCTCCTGCCCCCCATGTCAGAGCTTGGCCTCTCCTGCTCTGCCCCCTTCCTGTTTCACACTCAAAACCAAGATCTGAGGAAATGAGTTTGAGAAACATGGGAAGCCAAAACTGAGGGTGAGGGGCGTAAAGGAGCACAGCCCCATCCCTGTCCCAGGGCTGCTCACCCCAAAACCTCCCTGCCCAGCTGCTGCACCATTTCCTAGGGGACTGGGCAGGATCCTTTGCCCTGGGCTTGAGGCACCTCCTGGCCCAGCTGCTGGGTGGCCAAAATTCCAGGCTAAGCCTGGAACAGAGCAGAGGGCAGAGCACAGCTCCCACAGCTCTGATAACATCACCACATTCCCTGTGTTTTCCGCAGCAAATTCTGCATGCAGAGGAGCAGCATCCTGACCCAACTGGCCCTTAAAGTTCAATCCCCTCCCAGAACAGGAATAAAGAGCTGTCCTGCCCTATTAGGGATGCAAATATCCTGATTCAGAGCTTGAAATCCCAAGGTGAATTTCTGACTTGCAGGAGGTTTGTGATCCCAGGCTGCCCAGTGCTATTTACCCTTCACTACAGCCCCAGCCACAGTCCCTGTTACCCACCCGGAGGTCCCAGGTTTCCCCACAGAGAATTTGCTCTCTAACCTGCAGGACAGACCTTTCATCCTACAGCTTTCCAGCCTGTGTAATGGGGAATCTGCTGCAACTCCAGCCAGGAAAACAGCCGGGAGCTGGCGGACAGCCCGAGCGTGACCGCTGGGGAGGAGAAGCTGCAGCTGACGGGGAAGGCAGGAGAATCACCCAGAGGATGAGCTCTGTCCCAGATCCAGAAGGGACTGCAGAAAGGAAAAATGCAAAACAAAGCACTTAGGAAGGTGGAATTCCTATTTTTTCCCCACAAAATGGCTAATTCACAAATTCCATAATTTAATGGGATCAGCAGGAGGAACAATCTGTCGGGGGAAGTGATGGGACTACTCAAGAAGCTCAAACTTTGTTGCCCCAGTGACTCCAGCAGAACCCAATAAGCATCACCCACCACTTCACCTGCAGGGTTCCAACCAGGAGCGATGCATTTCTTGGAAATACAGGAGATATCCTCAAATTTTCATGCAAATTGTGATGCTGCTGCTTGGATTTGGATCCCCTGCACAAAGCTGATACAAACCAACACGATACCAGTGCAAGTTTCATGAAACTTTTTATTCAACAAGTATTTAATTATGATTCTGCCAAGATGATCGAATGAACAGCAAGGCATAAAAAACATGAAATAGTTAAGAGATTTTATTCTAATAGCTTTAATTACAGTGCTTGTTTGTCGAAATGAAAACTGAAAACAAGTATACAAAACAGTTGATTACTAGTTGTGTATTGAAAGCAATAAAGGTTTCCACAACACTAAATAAACCAGTTCTGATAGTTCCTCGAGTTAAAGTTTAACAGCTCCAGCTTCTTCAGTGTTTATCAAAATACAAAAGAAAAGTAAAGAGATCTTTTTTTTATTTTTCTGATGGCAAATCTGAACCTTGCAGTATGAGGGATGCCAAGGGTTTTCACACATATACAGATATGGGATTGTTCCAAAATGGGATTGAATACTTGTAGAGTGGAATGACTCTCCAAACTCTCATGCTTTTTGTTTTTTCCCTAGACACTATACATAGATGTTTGGTGTTTTTCATGGCAATTCTTATGTTAAGTACAGTACTTTCTGCCTATAGAGCTTAGGATTAGGACAGGCTGTGCTTCCTGTGGAAAGGTTTTGCCTTTTGGAGTGGTTTACGCACAAGAAAAGTACAAAACACTTTTTGACAAATACGACAGGCTAAAAATGTTGACTTCTGGAAATGATTCAAGTTCAATGGAAACGAGAAATCTCACCTGAACCAAAAGTCAGATGTTTAGCATGAGTCTGCAAAGCTCATCTAAACCAGGCCTGGCAAATCTTTGAACGGTTGTGAACGAAGATGAGCACAGACTACGAGCTACAGAAAGAGCCAGAGATCTACTACTTATGATCTGTTCGTTAAGCAGATGAAGCTAATTGGGTGCCAGTCATTGCTTCACCCTTTCAAAAGAATCAAGAGTCACCACGTTAGAGCTGGAGCAGCAGAAGCGATGTCAAACGTTTGTGTGTTTAAGTGTTTTTACTTTTCCTTGTCTATTTAAAAAAATACAGAATTCAGGTTAAAAACCAACCACCAAAATGGATCTCACAGATCTCACAACCCAACCAAGATCGAATTCAGCTCTACTGCACAAGGACCACTGGCAACCCTTACATGATTAACCCACTTAAATCCCTTCCAGGTACTAAACAGTGACTTGATTCTTTACAATAAAAAAGCTGAGTAATATTGCATAGGAGTACCAGAAACTGCCTCATTGGAAACAAAAACTATTTACATTAAATAAGAAACCTAACTGTTTTCAGGCTTGTATTTGCCACATTTACAGCATGATGCAATATATACTGTGACAAAAAGAAATGAAAACAGCTTCCGGCACTCAATACCACAAAGTAGCACAGTTTGCCACATTAGAGTAAAGCGAAGGGCGAATAGGAGGAAATAAGAGGGAGGGGTGGAAAAAGAGGGAAGAGGAAGGTTTATGGTTTCATTTCTGGTTTCGGAGCTGATTGGACAACCAGTCCAGTCCTTCATAGAGACCGTCTCCACTAGTGGCACAGGTTGCCTGGATGTACCAGTTCCTGTGACGAAGAGAATGCAGTCCAAGTTTGTCTGTGATTTCTGCTGCATTCATGGCGTTCGGCAGGTCCTGAGGGAAGTAACAACAGTCATTCCCCACTCTTTCCATCACCAGCTTTAAAGGCATTACAAGAAAGCTCAGAGCTCTCAGAACTTCTCTTTCAGAAAAACCCTGATTACTTTGATAGTCAAGCTATTTCCCCAGCACTGAAAAAAGCCTCAAAAGTTTAACAAGCCAATCTAAAGACACATTACGGAATATTTCATAAGGAAGCGAGACAGCTGATGCCTGGACCCAGTCATTCCCCCAGTGCTGATGCAAGCTCACAATTCCAAGTCTCTTTCATTCACTTTCCACTCAGGACTATCTTTTCTGTGACTGCAGTTATGATTTAAGATCAACTTTTATCACCCAAGCACTACTCTGCTGAGCACAGCTTCTTTAGAGCCCACCTTTCCTGCTCCTGGACATGACTTATGGCATCTTCACCCTTCCCAACTGAGCCTGTGCAATCAGTGGAGCAGGATCTTACTCCTTCTTTACACTTCCTAGTCCCATTTCAGGCCCTTGACATTTGGGTTTAAGCTGCCAAGACCCTTACAAGCAATAGAAGGCAGAACTCAGTGAAATCTGAGGCCTGGAAGAGCCCAGCTCACAGATCAACACAAGCACATTAAAACTCCAGTGCTTCCACCAACACCAGCAGTGCCCTCAAACACCCTAAATGAGGGATTCAGGGAGGTTCTGGCACTCCAGCCTCCCTCTCTGGAGGAAGTTTGGGCAGGTGCTGTAACTGAGCCATATCAACCTTAAAAATCAAACTGGTAGAATTTTTCCCTAAAACTGAAAATCTTAGCCACTGTTTAGAAGTATGCTCCTTTCAGATGAGAATTTAATCTATGGCTTCCTGCCTTCAACATACCTGAATGGCCATTTACTCTGAGTTTATCTATCATTACATTGAAAATATGAAAATCAAAGTCAAGATCTGGCACTCACAAGGATGTTGGAAGTTTTGAAGGGTTCTGACAGAAAGACACCTTTCTTGGGCATACCTGTTTGTTAGCAAACACTAATAAAACAGCATCTCTGAGCTCATCTTCTGCCAACATTCTCATAAGCTCTTCTCTGGCCTCGTTCACACGTTCTCTGTCATTGCTGTCAACTACAAAAATCAGACCTGGAAACAAACAGACAATCAGAACAAGCATGAACTTGAGGTTACCGACAAATGATAAATACTTCTGGAGGTCAGAACTATGCCTGGAAGAGAAAATAATGCACAACTGTATAGATCAGAAAAATACAGCTGTCTTATTACTGTAATCTGAGAGAAAGTCAGTTCTTGCTGTAAGTTGGTGAAAACTGGTGTTAGTCTGCATTTGTTTTTGCAACTTGGGTACTCTCTCTACATAACCACTTGGCATTTTCCAGGGAGCAGCAACTCCTGAAAGGCTGTGACAGGACTCGAAGACAGGCACATTAGAAGTGACAAACTCTCAGTTTATGGGGCTGCAGAGCTTGCAGTGAAGACTCTGCTTTGAAGTGAGGGCAGAGCTGTGATGCTGACAGAAGAAAAACACACTCCTGAACTCGTTGTGAGTCAGAAGGACAAGGAAGACTGGTTTCTGGAATTCTTCCCATCCCTCTTTGAACCTGCAGTGGCTTAAGAGAAGAGCCAGAGCAGCACACAAACACACCCTTTTATAATAATAAGTATTTCCACTCCCCTCCAAAAAACTCGCAAAATTAACTTAGTGAAGACAGTCAAAAAACCCTCTTAGATTCTGGAAAGCTGGGAATTAGGTGTACGGACTCACCTTGTGTGTTCTGGAAATAGTGGCGCCAGAGTGGTCTGATCTTGTCCTGACCGCCCACGTCCCACACTGTGAAGCTGATGTTCTTGTATTCTACTGTTTCCACATTGAAACCTAAAACAGAGATTGTGGCACAAATCTCACTTAAACATAAGCGGCCTGTTGTATTTAGCAAGTCACACTCGGACTGTCATCATTAAAAAAGTTAACTTAAAATCTGAGTAGCTTTAAACCACCAGAATCCTGTGCTGAAGCTCTCAAAGCAGACAAACTTGGGTTGTCCTGCTGCCACCACCACCCCCTCTGCAATCACACTAATGAACACATCTAATTGCAACCTGAGCAGCTACAAAAACCAAACTATGTTGCCTAAAAAAACCCTAAAAAAACCCCCCAAAACAAACAAAAAAACTCCCAACCCCCCCTGGGTTTTAAGAACGGCAAATCAGGTCTCTCAATACCCTCAAGTGAAAAAGAAAAAAAAAAACAAAAAAAAAAAGGTGAACCCTCTGCTTCTCAGTCTGATTTACATGATGCCACAACAGCCTGAGAGACAAACTGCCCTTCTGTGGCCCACAAAGGCTCATTCCACAAGCCACTGATGAGAGGGAGTGCAGTGAGGAAAGAGCCACAATCTCCTCCCACGGCAGCACATTCAGCTGCGACACCTTCACACCATGGCTTTAGCAAGTGTTTGTTCTGACAGACAAGTCACTTAAAGCTGAGACAAGATACTGCTGAGACCCAAATCTCAAAGCCATCAGTTACAGAAATGTAAAAATCTTACCTATAGTAGGAATAGTAGTTACTATTTCACCAAGTTTAAGTTTGTACAAAATAGTTGTCTTTCCTGCAGCATCCAGGCCAACCATTAGAATACGCATTTCTTTTTTGCCAAAAAGGCCTTTGAAGAGGTTAGCAAAAATATTTCCCATGGTTGAGATATGTTCTCACTGGCCAGCGAAGTCTGGAGGAAAAAGATCAGAATACCACCCATGAGTTACCGACAGTTTTGTTCTGACTATGACATAAAAACCACAAAAAAACCAAAGTAAGATAATGTGAACCATTTATAGACAGCCCGGCCACCACTGAACATTTGCCCCCCATTGAAGCAACACAAAGATGAACACATGTGCCAAAACTCGGTGCTCATGACGTGACCCAGCTTTAAGTGCTTGAAATGCTTCAGATATTCTTTCACAGATTTTAAGCATTAATTGCTGTTCTCAAACTTGTGCTTGCAAAATTCATGCAGCTGACCACTTCAGGTACTTTGCTCCCCATTGTTATGGGATAATTTATCTGCAGCGAAGTGTCACCATTAAAGAAACTTTTCCCAATTGACCTGCAGATAACAAGTTTTTGCTTAGTGCAGCAATAGCTGGTCCTTCTTTTGGGAAGGAAACTTGGAATACAGCTTGGATTTTCTCCTACTCAGAACAGTTTCCTTCCTCTCCATCTCCGAGGAAATGGTCTGTGAACAGCACGTAAACACAGAGCAGTTACTTTCATTAACAGCGGAGGGAGACCTTCTGTAGGAACCAAATCCACATTTAATCAAACTTAACTATCGAGAATTACCAGCCACATTAAAGGAGCAGGTCCAGAGATGAGCACTTCCTTCACAACCAACACTCCTGCCTGGGTGATTAAAGTGATTAACGTCAGCAGGAGCTTCCTGTTTAGGAACTTTAGAAGCTGCCTCCAGCCTCAGACACTTCCCTGTGTCCTTGGGACCTGACCCATCCCATCACAAATTCCCAACCCCCCCCCTTTCCCAACTTACTCCTGCACAGTTTACAGCAGGATTGAAACACCATCGCTGTGCTCATACAAGGCATGAAAAAGAAGCCTGGAAGCTTCACAGACACATTACAGGGTGATAGGGACGATTCACACCCTCACTGCTGCTGGGTCTAGAAGCTCTCAGGTGTCAGTTCAAAAAGAAGAGACAGAACCCAACTGAAAATTCAAGTTTCAAACACGAGATGCACAAACAGCCAATACGTTCAAAGTATGAGTTTCCTGTAAACCAAATCAAATTTAAAGCATAACACGAAGTTTGATTCGTTTCTGAAAATATTCTGTATTTCATGATGAAGCTGTACTTGAAGCAAAACTCTCCCGACAAACAGACTTTACAGAATAACTATTTCAGAACATTAAAGCAAGATTTGGATTGAAAAGCACACCACAACACAAAAGCCTTGTCCCACTCTGTTTAGTGCAGTCCTAGGGATGTCTGAAGCCTGGCTTCCCTGCTCCGCACTGAGAAAGGTCTGAGCAGTTCTGTCCTCTTCAGGAAGCTTTGCTGGATACAAGTTTTAACCCAAAAAGTTAAACTCTGTAACATTAACCAAGTCACGTGTCTAAGACCGGCAGCTCCACAGGGAAGTTCAGAGTCCACTCCAGAGTTCCTGAAGGATGTCAATCCCCACACCAACTTGCTGAAGCAACCCGAGTCAAAGATTCATTTATTTTATATGGCTGAAGCTTTAAAACTGAACTCCTCTACAAACCAGTCTGGGCAGCCTGTGGATTAAAACCAAAGGGGAGGCTTAAAAATTCTATTATTCCACCATTTCCTTTTGTATTTCTGCAGCATGACCATGCATATTCCACTCCCACTGGAATATATGAAGGCTGTATAAACAGGAAGGTTAATTAGGAAGCAGAGAAAACAGTTTTGCTGCAGTCCCCATTTCTCCACAGCAGGAAATCTCCCATCCCAGCCCACAGCACGGCTCTCACCAGGCTGGAGGGCAGGGAGGCTGTAAAGCTTTCTTTTGTCTGGCTGTTCATGCCACCTCTATCTCCTGCTTCATCTGGAAAGCAGCAGTCAGAGCCGAACTGTGACCTTTTACGAGAGCTCACATAAAGTGACTGCAAGAACTTCTGCAGCAGGAGAACCTTAGAAGCCCACACAAAGAATGCCTTTCTTCGGTTTGCACATGTTTAAAAGCGTAATAGGTTATCAGATGCTTGGACTGATCACAGTAATTGGTCAAAAGAGCAAAATCCTGTCATTTACATCCAGGACATCTTTCCACACACCAGAGAAGGCGCAGGCTGCTGAACAAGTTGCTTGTACTTGGCAGTAACAGCAGTGAATCCCGTTAGATCCTTGTTTTCCTGGCAGCTATTTCCAGGTCAAGCCTGCCCTTCACCACTGAAGCTGCTTTTATACCACCAAGCCTCCCTATTTTTACTTTTTGTGAAGAATAAGAAGTTAAGATCCATTTAAGCACTTGGTTTCCATTTCCCTCTTGTTCTCTTCCACATCTCTCCTATCCAAACCGATTCTGTAACTTATTTGGTACTTCAGGGTAGGTGGCATTACAAAAAGTCACATTTATTTTTATAGGCAGCACAGTATAGTTTACAGCCCACTCCAAGAAAAGCGTGTTTACAAGTTGACTAAAAAGTAGTTGAATCCCTGCTGTCCAAAAGAAAAAAAAAAAAAACAGGAGAAATCCATCTGCAGAACTCCCACAAAATGTTTTGGCTCCCACCAGAGTTCTGTTAGATGAGGCTAGGGTAGGGTCCCTGTCTTCTCCACGGGTGGGACCATCCCCTGAGCAGCAGTTAGAGGCACGTTCATCTCTTCCCACAGAAACGGAACGCACACTCCATGGTTTGTGCTCCACACTCCTTTCCCTGCACTGCCACAGAAACTGCCCCGATGGGCCCGAGCTGCCTCCCAGCCTTGGCTGCCTCCACTAATACAGCTCAGCTGAGGGATCACACGACTGCTCCCTCTGCACTCCAGGACTGAGCTTTAATTCCCATTTTGACCCATTACTTGCACCAAGAGAACGTGCACAGTTTGAAAACTCTTACATTTTCTCGTATATTAAGTTAAGCAAAAATCCCTGTTATTCCCAGGCATCATCACCCCTTGACACGTGTATCCTGACTCACCAATATCTCACCTATATTCCTTACTGAAGTTTAACTTCCTCCTTCCCTCCACCCAAATGTTGTCAGTAATTGCTACACCGATCGTTTTAGGAGCACAAGTTGGATAAAATTCCTGAAAACATAAAAGACTCCGGCTTGTTGAGCTGCTTGTAGTGCTTGAGCACATCTTCAAAAGAGGGATCCATCAGCCTAAGTCGGAAGATTTGAGTACGAAAGGAAGCAATTTGAATAAACAGCACAGAGTATTTTTGCAGCGCTCGGTGTGTATTTTCCCTCAGCACAACTTCAGCTTCTGGAAACGGCAGCTCAGCACCCCTGACCAAACCCAGATCACCCCAGCACTGAAGTGTCTGTCTGACTGTTTGTCCCTGCCCATCGAAGCCCTAAAGCCCTTTAGCACACTGCACTCCACCTGAGCAGCACCACAAACCCGTCAGGCAGGTCCGGCTAAGATCCAAGGTGCCACTGCTAAACAGCAGCACTGACGTTCAATAGGCAAGTTGCAGTTTCGTTTCATGAAACAAAAGTATTTTCAGCCACCTGTTTTCTAGTAAGTGATACATTCAGATAAGCAATTAGGAGAACAGGCAGCCTTTTGCAGAAAGGCTCAGAGTGAGGAGTTAAAAATGAATGAGTGTCTGCAATAGCAGCAGCCCGGTGGTTGTTAAAGTGATACGGCCCAAGAGGAAGCAGCAGAATCTGCTTTTATTAATTGTAGGTGGTTAGAATAAGAGCTCTGAGGAATATCTCACGGCCAAAGATCACTAAACACTTAATCTATCTGCAGCATTTTATATTTAAACGTACATTAATGCATCTGAATGTCATTTCATTCAGGCTGCTTATCATGAGAAGTCCGATCTGCTGCTTGACCTCCAAACTCCTTGGGTGAGCTGTTGGTTAACAAGCCCCACAGAAGTATGACCAGAAGGGTGTGCAGGCCATCAAAGAGAGCACAATACACCTTGAAACTCCCACAAAACCTCGGGAAAAGTTTTTTGACCACATAGAGATTAAACTTCCCTAAGACAGGAATTGTGTTCCATTGAGGTTTACACCATTTCTTTAAACATACCAGAGACAAAATCAGAGGCCAAGGCAGAAGATGTCACATGCATTATTTAGTCAGACCATACTGCAGTACAGAAATACATTTATTTCACCTCTTTGGACCAGTGCTCACCACGTAAGGCTCCCACAGAGAAAAAATAATGCTCCAAATTTGTGGGGTCTGTCATTTTTGGCACTCTGAAAATCCCAGCAGCCATGAATATGGCAGGGGGTTGGAACCAGATGAGCTTTAAAGTCCCTTCCAACTCAAACCATTCTAGGATTTTATGGTTCTAGGATAAGATCAGTCAAGGAAAGTTCAAGCCTCCGTCCCTCCCCTGCACAGCAGGCTGAGATAGAGACGTACAGAGGGCATTTGTTGTCTCTGGGAGCTGTTCAGTCTCCCTGGGATGTTCCTATCCTGTTTTAAATGCCCATTTCAAGGAGAGATAAACAAGAAGCCACTACCAATGACACACTGTGCTACATAGCTACAATCAGACAAAATCTTAAAACCCAACAGCTGCACGTTTACCTAAAATGCTGCTTCCTGCACCTTGCTCCATTTGCTTGGGCACCTTGGCAAGTAAAACTGGCCTGTTTACAAAGGCAATGGATTCACTACCAAAATTCCATCTCCACTTAAAGGAAAATCTACTTGACATTGACCTAAGCATTAACTCTATGTCTAAACAATTAGAAAAAACCCCAATCCATAATTCCTAACCTGGTATTAACATACTAGTTCTATCAGTCACAGGGGAACAAAAATGGATCAATTTGTTATTTACCAGAAATATTGATTTGAAATTCAGCCAGTTATCACTAGTTGGCCTGGACCATTCTTTCTCGTTTACAGCATTCTAGAATGTTTTAAATTAAGTTATCAAAAGAAGCAAAATATCCACACAAGAGATCACCAAACCAATGTGCAAATAAGAGGTGAGAAAGCATTTTTTTTGAAAATCCCATCCAATTTCAACAGCTGTTACTGGTGTAACATGCAAGAACAACTGGCAAATAATTCAAAGTGCAAATCTAACCCGACAGCTTGTTCTTAACAATATAAAGTGTGATTTAAAGGAGAATGTGAGAAGAGATCCAACAAGAATAGAACACTGCTAAAATTCAGGATTAATCTACAGCCCCAGTGTTTCACACCCCCACTCAGAAGGGAACAGTACTGATGTGTTCGCTTGAACTTGAAGTAATTTCTTTGCAGATTAAAGTGTTCTGTTACAGCAAATTTTGGAAACACCTCTTTATATATAGCCAGGGTGGCCCAATACACTATTTCAGAACAGTTACATTCAACTATTTTTAGAAACTGTTTACTGGCCTTCCACATCTGATAACCTGAAAGATGACAATTTAGCAACTGAAATCCTTTAACTTTGGGGCTGTAACACTAAAATTTAGTTCAAATAATTTTCATTTGAGTTACTTTAGACCATACCAATATCAGTAGGCATGGATTACATGTAAAACGTAAGAGCAGCCAACAAGCAGGCCGGGCCCTTTGTTCACCAGGTGATTCATTATCCTGCACAAACAGCACTGTAATAAAGGCCATGGCAACATCATCTTCTCAGAGCTCTTCATTAATATTAAGTCCTACCTCCTTTATCATTTTAACCATTAGAACCAGAGGAGTGTTAACCGTGGAGATCAACACTGACCACTGCAACCATTTCTCCCCAGATCACACTGGGGGTGCTTCTGCCAAGCTTGGGATGGAAAAGGTGTCCTGAAGGATCATAACCTGGTTATTTGAGGGAAAAGGTACCAGCATCCAAATAAAAGTTAAAGATACATAATTCTGCTTGCATCTAAATAGGAACAGTTGGATTTGGCCACCAAAGGCTTGCAGGGCTCAACTGAAAAGGGTCCAAAAGCACAGTGCATGTCCAAGGCAGAGGGAGGATGAGCCAAGCACAGGTGAGAAGCCAAGTGAAAGGAAATGTCCTTCTCCAGCACCTTTGTTTAACCCAAGGAGGTCGAACACCTCGCTGTCTACACACCTTACCCAGACATTTCCCACATGCTGGAACATTCTCTTGAGAGCACTGGGCTTGGAGTGGCAGAAAACAGAAAAGAGTTCCACTTACAAGATCAAAACAAGGACAAAAGAGGGAAAATTTCCTTCGGGGTCATGCCTATTTCTGAGACATGAGAACAACTCATTCCTAAAATAATGGCCAGAATAAAAAGAGTCAGTATCAAGAGAGTGGGTTGCTTGACTTGATACTCAAATCCCAAATCGGAATTATTCTCTTATTCTCACCTTCAAGCAGGGACAGCAAACTGCTGCTGTTTCACAACAAAGCCTCCAACTATTTTAAAGATTTATACACTACCATAACTCGAGAGCACACAAACCAACCCACAGGAGAAACATGTACCTGGTCTGAAAAATATCTTATTTAAAGGACAGGCTGACAAGTGAAAAGCACAGAGGGAGCTGCATCCATGCCCTCCCTGCCCATAGCTGCTCAGGAAATATTGTGGTGCCAACAATGCAGTTGTGACACCCAAGAATGACCTGTGACTCCATGCTCACCAGTTCAGCACTGGGTACACTGGTGTGAGAACTGGTGGGTACAAAGAATTTCTTTCCAGATAAGCAGTGCACAATCGGGGTGTTTTTTTGTTTTTGAAGCTGAATTGTTCCCGAGTTCAAAATCTTTAATTTTAAGCCAAATATCCTGTTATTCATTCCCGGGAACTGGGCACTAAGTCAACATTTACACTCCTAGTAGAAATAGCAAGAACTCACATCCAGCAATGAAATTGGCTTTTGGTTTGGGGGAAATGTCAAGGCAGAGCCTCTAAGTTGTGAGGTACCAGAGCAGTGGGTGAGCACGAGCTGTGTTAGACACGAGGGTTTTATTAGAACTGAAACATCAGCAGAAGCTCCACCACAGCCCCTCTGACGTTTGCACGCGTTCAAAATAAGGAATAAAATCGGATACTCGCAAGCAGAAAGAAAAAAATGCTGAATTACACAGAAAAAACAGCTGCTGTAGTAGGAAGCTGATTCTGAGCTTCTTTACTCATCAGTTAAAGAAAGGGAATGGCTGAGGATGGCGCCAGCTCTAACACAAGCTCTGTAGCATTCCAGGAGCAGAACTTCCAAGAGATTTCTAAAAAAAGAATCAGGACTATTCCTTTTCAGATAAAGTTAGCTCATGTTCACCAAATTTATCCACTGTAAAGCAAGCCGGATGCTTGGGAAAGCTGTTGAAATCCATAAAAGTTCTTGATAGCCCATCTTTAAAAAGAAATGGTTGTTTCAGAAATAAAAGCCTCTGGGATGTGTAAAGGTGGTTCTTTGAATTTCACCACTGCCAGCTCAGCTGCAATCCTGGGTTGTGAGCTTTTCCTCCTTCCATCAATTCATGTCATCAATGGCTTAGCTGATAATTATCTGTATAAATGCTCCTGCTTAAAGCAGCTGGAGCACAGCACAGTTTGGTGAATTCCCAGGAGCAGAATCCAGCCCCTACTCCCACACACGCTTGGTTTGCCTTGAAAAGCTGTGACTGGTCCTCCCCCCACTTGGTCAACATGACTAACACTCACAGGGAACATGAGCACAGCTCCTGCCAGGCCCTTCCACATTCCAACTATTTCACAACCTAGGAAATGTTAAGAGAAACCAATCTGAGGTCCTGCGACCATTCACACCGAGATGTTTGGCTTTTAACAGGATTTACATCACAAACACAAAGTTGTTCTGAGGGGAGGACTGCTCTGCTTGAGCCATTTTAATTCCTGGTGTTCCACCACGGGAAACACCAACAAACTTGGCAAAGCTGTGGAGTTTGAGTTGAAGAGGTTCAATCGAGGTGAGTTTCCTCGCCCTTTCACCCAATGCAATTATTCCAACAGGGAAAGCAGCCCAACAGGGCTCTCCAGCACTGCAGGCATGTTTGCAGCTGAGAAAAATCAGTGGCATCAAACCAACCCCACAAACTGTCCTTTCAGAGAATCCCTTTATCCATAAGGCTATACTATGTCATTCCATTATAAAACCCATGAATAAAAATGAAATAGCAATTCTCCACTTCAGCCACACTTCCTTTTTTTTTTTTCCCCAGAAGCGTTCCAAATCAGCAGCAAAAAATAGCAGTAAAGATATTACTGAATGACCTTGGAAAAATCCACTTTGCCTCGGTTTCTCCGCCTGGAAAATAAGGTTAATGGAATAGCCTGCAAAGGGGTGCTGCGAGCCTCGCAAGACAAAGCGCAAAGTATCAAATAAATACCTGGAATTTTTAGTTATTGACAAAGCTACAATTTCAACACCAGACCTCTGGTCACGTCTCTAATCAACCCGTGGAATTTGCTTTGGCAGGAGCACAGCGGCAAAGCCACAAGGTCAGTGTCAAACACGACAACGTCTGGGCAGCTTTACGGCCCGGCAGAGTTTCGGTCTCGCTCTGTTGGGGCAGAGCCGGGCTATCACTTCATCACACAGAGGTTTATCAGCCCCGAAGTATCACGTTCGGCGCTCTCGGAGACAGGACGGAGTATTTTCAGACAGAATATAATATCCTCCCACCGGGAGCTGCTCCGCCAAGGAAAGCTGATCTCCCACACCACCAAAATCAAGCCGACGGATGGCAAACAAGAGTTGTTTGCTCCAGGATAAAGCTCAACTCCTCAGCCCAGCAAAAAATACCAACTCAGCAGCCAAGGGCTTACGGAGAAACAACCTCTGCCCCACGGGCTTCATCCGAGCCTCGTTTCCCTCACCAGACGAGGGTTTTCGGGGGGAGAGGAGAAGGAGGAAATGCCTCTCCTTCCTCGGAGCCGTCCACGGGCGGGGCAGAGGCCGGAATGAGCGAGTTTGGGGAAGGGAGGACAAGCCCATCCCGTCTAATCCCATCGCTAGAGGGAGCGGAGCAGGGCCTTGTGCAGCTGCTGGCGAGCTGGAGCGATTCCCTTTTCCCACTCCTGGCTATCCCACCCCTTCCCACCCCATCCCACCCACAAGCAGGGAAGCGAAAGGCCCGACTCCCCCCCCACCCCCCCGNNNCCCGACTCCCCCCCCACCCCCCAGCCCCAAAAACGCTGAAGGGGGGGACGGATGGGGCAGAGCCGCTCCCGGACGCCTCCGGTGCTGCGGGGGAAAAGGAATGAGTAGGGATGAGAAGGAATTAAAAGGAATGAGAAGGAAAGGGAAGGAAAGAACCGCCCGGCCCCACTCCCCCAGCGCCCGCCGCCGCCTCCCCTCAGCGCCAAGGCCGCGGGGTGCGGGCGGGGACGCGGCGCGGCGGGCGGGGGACAAAAAACATTCGAAAGAAGGGAAGAAGAAGGTGTCGGCAAACCCACCGGCGTCGTCGGGAACCGCGGGCCGTGGGTCTGGCTGCGCTCGGAGGGTCCCGCTCGGAGCCCGCTCGCCCCGGCCGCGATCCGCCCTGGAGCACAAGATGGCGGCGTGATGCGGCCACGTCAGTGCCCGCCCCGCGCGAGGCACCACGGGGAAGCGAGGATGGAGGAGGGGGCGTGGCCTGCGAGGAGGGGGCGTGGCCACGGCTGGCTGCCGCAGGGCCCGGACAGCGGGGGCGTGGCGTAGAGACGCAGTGGGCGTGGCTACAGCGGGAGTGACAGCTCTGCGGAGGAGGGGGCGTGGGCAGGTGAGTGGGCGTGGCCACGGCGGGACCAGCCGCGCCGTGACAGTGCGGGGGCGTGGCCAGCCCACAGGCCACGCCCACCCGCGCTGCACGTGACCGGACGCGGGGCCGGGATCCCCCGGGATTGCGGGAATGGGGATCGTGGGGACCGTGCCTTCCCCTTCCCGCTCCGCTCCCCTTTCACTGCACTGTTTCCTCCCTTTCCCTGCACCTTTCCCCTATTCCTGCGCTGCTCTCACTTCCCTGCACCGTTCCCCCTTTCCCTGCACCCTTCCCTCTTCCCTGCACTGTTCCCCTTCCCTGCACCGTTCCTTCCCCTTCCCTGCACCGTTCCCCCTCTCCCTGCACCATTCCCTCTTCCCTGCACCGTTCCTTCACCTTCTCTGCACCACTCCTTCCCCTTCCTTCCACCATTCCTTCTTCCCTGCACTGTTCCCCCTTCCCTTCATCGTTCCCCCTTTACCTGCACTGCTTCCGCTTCCCTGCACTGTTTCTTCCCCTTTCCCTGCACCACTCCCTGGTTCCTGCCCCATTCCCCTTTCTCTACAGCATTCCCCTTTGCCTGCACCCTTCCTTCACCTTCTCTGCACCATTCCCCTTTCCCTGCGCCATTCTCCCTTCCCAAAGCAGCCAGGGATCCACTCTGAGCTCTTGCACACGCCATGCAGCCTCGTTCCATGCCCGGCCCTGCCGGGACCCAGGATGCCTCGTGAGCTTGGCAAGGTGCTTGCCGGAGGGTTTGCACGTGCCAGGCCGCGTTTGGATGTGTGTGTTCCTCGAGGGAACGCGTGTGTGCCTGAGGACGTGTGCGTGCACCTCCAGGGGCATGGGACAGGCACTGCTTTTGCGGGTGGCACGGGCTGTGCCGGGGTGTCCTGCGTGCCAGGCTGCTTGGGGGTGCGCGTGGCATTTGTGCCAGGCAGCGTCTGTGCCGTGTCATCCACTCCACGCAGCATCTGCGCCAGGCAGCATCCATGCTGTGTAGCCTCCATGGCATGTAGCATCCGTGGTGAGCAGCATCTGTGCCATGCAGGATCCACACCACGCAGCGCCCATGTCTTACCGTGTCGCTGCTGGGTAGCAGCCATGCCATGCAGGATCCAGGTAGTGTAGTATCCACGCCGTGCAGCATCCATCTGCGGCAACACCTATGCCATGCATCATCCTCTCCATCCATCGCCCACTCCATGCAGCGTCCGCTCCATGCATTGTTTGCTCCGTGCAGCGTTCATGACACGCAGCATCCATGCAGGGCAGCCTCCATGGTGAGCAGCACCCGTACCACGCAGCATCCACACCATCCAGCATCCATGCTGGGCATCATCCATGCCATGCAGCATTTCTGCTGTGCAGTGCACACACTCTGTAGCATCCATGCTGGGCATCATCCGTGCCATGCAGCATTTCTGCCATGCAGTGCACACACTCTGTAGCATCCATGCTGGGCATCATCCATGCCATGCAGCATTTCTGCCATGCAGTGCACACACTCTGTAGCATCCATGCTGGGCATCATCCGTGCCATGCAGCATTTCTGCTGTGCAGTACACACACTCTACAGCATCCATGCTGGGCATCATCCGTGCCATGCAGCATTTCTGCTGTGCAGTACACACACTCTATGGCATCCATACTGGGCATCATCCATGCCATGCAGCATTTCTGCTGTGCAGTGCACACACTCTGTAGCATCCATACTGGGCATCATCCGTGCCATGCAGCATTTCTGCCATGCAGTACACACACTCTATGGCATCCATACTGGGCATCATCCATGCCATGCAGCATTTCTGCTGTGCAGTACACACACTCTGTAGCGTCCATGCTGGGCAGTGTCCGTGCCGTGCAGCATCCACATTGTGTAGCATCCGTGGTGAGCAGCATCAGTGGTGAGGAGCATCTGTGCCACGCAGCATCTGTGTCATGCAGGATCCGTGCTGGACAGCATCCATGCCATGCAGCATTTCTGCTGTGCAGTGCACACACTCTGTAGCATCCATACTGGACAGCATCCATGCCATGCAGCATCCCTGCCATGTAGGACCCAGGCCATGCAGCATCCCTGCTAGGCAGCATTTGCACCGTACAGCATCCGTGCTGGGCAGCATCCACACCATGCATCTTCCACTCATGCCATGCTGCATCCCATCCTTGTTGGGCATCGTCCGCACCATGCAGCATCCGTGTCATGCAGGATCCCCACCGTGCAGCATCCGTGCTGGGCAGTATCCGTGCCAGGCCTTATCCACACCAAGCCATATCCATGCCCTGCAGAGTCTGTGCCCTGCAGCATCCACGCCGTGCAGCATTGCCCTGTGTGTGCTCAGGGAAGTGCTCCTGAATTAGATGTGTAAAAAATTAAAAGCTGTCCATGCACCCTGCCAGGGGGTTCCTGCAAGTCCAACAGTCCTGGTGTGCTCCCCACCTTCAGCAGCAGCTGGGCACCCACAGATCCAAAGAAATTCCTTAAGGCTTTTTTGTCCAAAATAAAGCAGGACTGCAGGGAGGGCCTTCTTTGCTGCTCTGCTGCCACTTCTGTTCACTTCTGAGACAAAACAGAGAGGGTTTGGTCAAATTTTTATGGTTTCTGGTGCTAGAAAAGGCTGAAAGGAGAGGACCCACCCTGGGTGCTGCCTCAGCCTTTGTGTGCCTAAGTTTCCCCATACAGGGGAAAATTCCTTTTAATTTTTTTACCTAAGCAATTGATTTTCATTATTTGAACTAATATTAATTCATTTTACCTTACACAGGACAGAGGGAACAGGTCAGCACAGTAGTCTCTTAACTCCACGTGGAAAAGAAATAATTCACATGGTTCCAAAGCCCAAGAGATGGGCGCAGAAACAACTGTGCACAACAAATTTAGGCTCATCTCCTTTCTGGTTTGGGTTAACTCTGAGATAAATCGAGGTCACGAGCTGTCCCAGGCTAAATACTAAATACTTCCTTTGTTAAAGACAGGATGAGAAGTTTCGAAACAGAGCAGGAAGCCGCCAAAACTGCTTATTACCAGATTTCCCCCTGATGCTCCTAGGAAAGGAATACCTTGAAGACCTCCATCCCCTGTCAGACACGGTTGAAATGACCCAGCAGCTGAAAACATTACACAGAGAAGGCAGACAGGCAGATGGGCGTGAGCCCAGAAGCTTCTTTTCCTAAAAAAATTAGGTCACACGCAAGAGAGATGGCAGCAAGAGGGCTGAGAAGTGCCAAGAGGGAGCCTGGGTGGGAGGCAAGACCATCCCTGTGCTTCTTCCAGGGAGGCACCGCCCCCACGCAGAGCAGGTATAAATTAGTATTATTATTTTCCTTAAGAAAGCCCCTAAATTGCATTAAATCTCCCCAGACAGTCACTCAGCAGCAGCAGCAGCACCGATGATCTAAGAAAGCGATGGCAAAGACACGCTGAGAAATCGAATTAATCCTGTTTTCCTGCGCTGTGGAAGCTGACCTGGCTGAAATGGGGGGTTTCAGGAAGAGGAAGACTGTTCCAGGGGACAGATTGCTGCCCACCTCGATGTCCAGGGATGGACAGCTACCACTGGGATCACAGATGTCCCTGTCCCTTCGGCGCAGCCTGGCTTTGTGACCTGTTTGGGACACAGCATCCTCCAGGACCTGGTTTAAGAGAGACCGAGCTGAACATAAAATACAGAGTGGGATTTAAGGAGAATAAGGAGAATTTGCACTTGCTCAAGGCTTCTGGGGAATATCTGCCTCTGTCCTTGCTGGACATTTTGGGTGAGCCCTGGGGCAGGAGCTGAGCTGGGAGGCTCTGTGTGTCCGTGACAGGCGGAAGCTGCTTTCAAGTCAACAGCAAAACCTCGTTAATGAATTTCTCCCCATCCCCAAATCCCCTCCTGGCCACAGCTGAGCTGAGCAGCCCTTGTTTCACAGCCCTGTCTCCATGCCTGGGTGGTGAACCAGATCAGGGCTGCTCTGAGTTAAAAATAACCCTTCTCTCCTTTCCTTTTTTTTTTTTTTTTCTTTATTTTTAACCCAGGGCAGCTCCTTTTTTTTGCTCACTCAGGGGAG
>VXBT01008871.1:508923-543713 GCA_013400235.1 Oriolus oriolus
ACCGAGGTATAACCCTTTTTCCCTCTTAACTGTGTTCAGCTCTCTTAATTTTAAGACCAGGAAAAGGTGTCAGGGACAGGTTTTCTCGTAGGGGTGTTTTCCTCCTGGTTTGGTGGCTTCAGCAGAGGGGAAGACGTGGGTTTGGGATGAGCCACCTGGAATTTCTTTAGCTGTGAAATGCTCTGTCCTAACCTCCAGCTCCCCGAAAGGCTCCTTTCTCCTCGGGTGTAGACTTTTGGTGAGGGGAAGTCCCCTCTGGCCACCACAGGAGCAGCTGTTGATCGTTGAACTCCAGAGTCTGAGTCACCCTGGAAGATCCTCCACCCCTCTGTCTCCTGCTCCAGCTCAGACTGACTCCAGCTCAGTTCCTCCCGGGAGGAGTCTGGGCCCAAATCCTCGTTTTCCAAGGAACAAACTACAGCAGTTTCCTTGGCTTGAAATCCCCCCAGCAGCTGCTCCAAGAGGTCCTGGGTTAAAGGGCTTTCCAGAACATCTCCTAAACCAGGAACCATCATCCTGATTTTTCTGCTGGTACCCCAAAAAGTTCCCAAATCCAGCTGTGAGCTCTCATCAGGTCCAGTCCCGTTTGCAGGGATTGTTGTGCTGGGATGATTTTGGCTGCTCCCCTCATTTTAAGGAGATCCTGAATGTTTTTAAGTCCCCGATCCAGCCCCAGCTGCTCTTTGCATTAGAGCAAGGCAAGGACAGGGCTTGCTCTTCTCTGAGAAGCTTTTCGTGGTTTCATTTCTTCTTTTTTCAGGTTTTTGTTTGTTTGTTTGTTTGTTTGTTTGTTTCTTTCTTTCTTTCTTTCTTTCATACCCTTTCCACACTGAAATGAAAGCAAAACTCTGGATAAAATTTAAATTTGGGGCCAAGTAGTAACAACTGGCAGCTCTTTGCAATGCCAGGGGGCACATTCTGGCCCCAGCTGGCTTGAGACCAAGTGGGAAACCATGGAAAACTGGGGGGGAGGGGGGGAAAGGGGGGAAAAGTAAAACAAACGGGCAGTTAAAAAAAATGCCGAGTTGGAATGTTTTGACCAGGGAGAAACAGCATCAAACGTGGCCTTTTTCTGCTCTTTTTGCTTTCCATGAGTTACATCCTCACGGGGAAGGATTTGCCCCGTTGGAAAGTCTCTGTATTTCCTCCCGGAGGGGGCATGGATGATATTTGAATGCACCAAACAGAATAAAGGTACAACGCTGTAACTGTGATAGCCCGTTCACGACGGGGCTGATGCTGAAATCAGCTGTGTGGATCCATGTTTTCAGCAGGATAGACCCTCCCTGCAGGTAAACTGAGGCACGGGCACCTGCCTGGCTGTGACAGCAGCAAGATTTGGCTCGGGAAAGGTTTTCCAGCCCCGTTTTTGGCTCCCAGGGAGGTCTCTTGCAGCAGATGGCAGCAGCGGGTTGGCGAAGCCAGCGGAGCCGCGTCCCAGCAGCTCCCGCATCCCGCCCCGGGATTCCAGCAGGGATTTCAAGAGAGGAATGCCCCGTCCGTGATCCAACAACCACCGCATCCCACAGCGAGACGTCAGACCCCAGCTGCTCGTGTGTGTTACCCCGTGTGTGGATTCTCCAGTGTCCAATAGAGGGGTTGCAGCTCCTCCTCTCCTGAAATTCCCGGTGCTGCAGTTGGATGCGGGGGCTGCTGAGCAGATATTCCCACGGATACTGAATTTTGGGAGGTCTGTCGGGTTCCGGTGATCCTAGAAACCTCCGTGTGTTCGATATTGAGGCCAAATCCCCTCCTGTGACGTTTCAGAGCTGGGGTAGGCAGGAACACAGACAGAGCCTGACCGCTTTATTCTTATTTCTCTGCAGTGGAGATTCCTCTGAGGATCTCAGCCAGTCTCTTCACAGCCTCTACTTCCTAATGAACACGTTTTTCCTCCTTTTTCTGATTTTTTTTTTTTTAGCTAACTTTCTGAAGTCAAGGAGGGATCTGATGTCATTGACGTGTCCCCTCCTCAGGATTACTGTTCCACAGGCTCATTTCAACCCAGTTAAGGAAAATGCTCTTCCCAAATTCCGACTGAAATCCCTGGGGGAGCAGCCATCCAGCCCCTGCTTGCCCATTCAGACCACGCCTGGTGCAAATACGGGAGGGTGACAGGGACAAGTGATGTGCCCAAGGCCACACGCAGCAATGGCAGAGGTGCCTCAGGTCCCCAACATGGCAAAAATGAAGATTTTTCTCTCCATTAAGAGGTGGAAATGCTGGAGTGTTCCTGCTGAGCATCCCTTGGGGTGAGAGAACAACAGCCAGCCCGATGGGGCAGGGATGAGGCTCAGGGGATGTGGCTCCGGGGATGTGGCTCAGCCCTTCTCCACGTTTGTTTCTGCCAGAATTAATTTAGATTTCTGGACAGTTGCTATTTGTAGGGTCAGGGAGCTGATGTCCGAGCACGACCTGCTCCAGGGAACAAGAGGATGGGAGAAGGGGAGGCTGTCCAGTCCCATTCCGTACCAGTAGAACCCAGGCAACGGCTGTAAAAAAAAAGAGTTGATTTTTTTATTCCCCTTAACACACATTTCTATGGATTTATATGCACAGATTCGCATGCCTTAGCTGGCAAACGCCTCTGCAGCTGATGCACGAGCACAGCAGTGGGGAAGAGGCGGCGAAGAGGTGGTGGCTGCCTCTGTGCACCCTTAAAAAGCGGATCCCTCTGCCCCCGGCCCTTGCTCACACACACACCGGGGCCGGCGCAGCCCTCAGCGAGCCCCGCATCCCTTTCTGCACGTGCCTCGTCCGTGTGGGATGCTCTGGGGCTCCGACCTGCATCCCTGCCCCGAAACGGGGGGGGGANATGCACGAGCACAGCAGTGGGGAAGAGGCGGCGAAGAGGTGGTGGCTGCCTCTGTGCACCCTTAAAAAGCGGATCCCTGCCCCCGGCCCTTGCTCACACACACACCGGGGCCGGCGCAGCCCTCAGCGAGCCCCGCATCCCTTTCTGCACGTGCCTCGTCCGTGTGGGATGCTCTGGGGCTCCGACCTGCATCCCTGCCCCGAAACGGGGGGGGGACCAGTGCGGGACCGTCCCTCGGCACGGCCCCAGGTCGGCTCTGCCCCTCGCAGCGGGCGCCGGCGTGGCTTTGTCCTGCCGGCGCCTGGGTGGTCCCCCCCGGCATCGGCGAGTGAAAAGGGCCCTCTGAATCGCTGCGTTGCTTTATGGCAATAACTGCGGGGAGTTATTCTGCCCAGAATTAAGTCCATGACTGGTGGAAGAGCGTTAAGGTAGCGCTTCGCAGCTCCAATTATCTTGGCCCCCTCGGAACAAAAAAGCAGATTGTGTCGGCAGACAAAAGGCGTTCTCTGTGCAACTTCGCGTCTCGGAGCTTTCAGAGTGTGTAATGCCGAGAGAAATACCCGAGGGCTGGGCGATCTCATGTCCTGGGCAAACCTCCCATTCAAAATAACCATTTGCTGGGGAATTGTATTCAGGGGGGAAGCCAAAAGCGCATTCAGCTCCTCCTGACACGTCCCTGGCTTTAAGGTATGATCTGATTAAACTCCTCGGTGGCGCTGGGGCAGCTGTGGCAGGAGGTGTGCGAGGCTGAGCAGGGACATGGGATGCACAGAGGGGCTTGTGCACCCTGCCGGCTCCCATTCCTGCAGCTTTCGTCCCCTTTCTCCCCGTTTCTAGAGTGAGAAGCGATGCTGCAGCACTGCTGAACACCTGGACCCCAAAATCCCCACCCCATTCCTGACCATGGGTGGTCACCAGGGTGGTGTGAGAGCGATTCCTCTATCCGCATTCCCTTCACTGGCATCAGGAATAACGTAAAGGGCAGAGTGGGACTTCAAGGCAGCTCTGGGTGATGTCCTGCACCTCTTGGTCTGACCCAGTCGCTTGTGTTTTGGGCAAGAGGTGGCACTGGAGACCTCTTGAGGTTCCCTTCCCACCCGAGTTGTCCTACAGCCCTCGGACATGAGGGATCTCTGCTCCTGACCTGTCTCTGCACGGGTTTGGAGGCTCCTCTTGTTCCTATGATAGCTGAAGGGTTTCATCAAAGCCCGGAGCTGTCACTCCTCGGTCCATCCTGGCAGCTGGGACACCACCGGAGGAGGTCACAGAATCCCAGAATGGTTTAGGTTGGAAGGGACCTTAAATATCATCCAATTCCACCCCCTGCCATGGGCAGGAACACCTCCCACTATCCCAGGGTGCTCCAAGCCCCGTCCAACCTGGCCTTGGGCACTTCCAGGGATCCAGGGGCAGCCACAGCTGCTCTGGGCACCCTGTGCCAGGGCCTGCCCACCCTCACAGGGAAGAGTTTCTTCCTAATATCTAATCTAAATCTCTCCTCTTCTAGTTTAAAACTATTCCCCCTTGTACTATCACTACCTGCCTGTGTGAAAACTCACTGTCCCTGGTTTTTAGAAGCCCCCTTTCAGTACTGGAAGGCTCTGTTCAGGTCCTGAAGGTTCTGTTCTGGCATCAACCCAGATCCATGTGTGGTGCTTCCTAAATGACTAAAATTTCTCTCCCACTCCACTCTTTTTAAAATTTCTGCGAAATGTTCACTTTGCTCTCACAGACATTTCATCAAAACAATTTGGAAGCAGTTTGTGTAATTTGCAAGCTAGAAAAAAAAAATTCCATTTTATTTCGGGAGCATGACTGTTTCAGGTAATTATTGGGGGGGATTGTGGTGGTGGGTTTTTTTAGTTTTTATTTTTTAGAAATGCTCCAATAGCATCGTATTTCTCCAGGGATTTCAAACCAGAGCTGTGCCCAGAGCTGCCCCAACAGAGCCCATCTCACTCTGCTCACTGGGGAAGGCCCTTTTGGTTCCCGACGTCAGCTCTGCAGTTTGGGTGCCCCACGGTGTAACCTGCTCCTGCTTCCCCTGGAGCAGGGACAAAACCCTCCAGCTCTCTGAAAATGCCAGATAAGGGCCTCTTCTCCTCCCTTTCCCACAGCCTGTGGGTTTTTGCAGGGATGGTGACCCAGGGGTGGCAGACCCAGCTCAGCCAAAAGTGGTCATTTTGGGCTATTTTAGAAAAAGGCGCCAATTTCCTCTGTTTCACCCCCTAAACTTGAGAAAGTCTTGATCCCAGGCTGGTCTGAGATAGCTGCGAGGTTTACAGAGAGGTTGCAAATCATCCTTGCTGCTCGAACTGCTTGGAGAGGGGCACGGCTGCCTTCCCACAGTGAGAAAGCGCTGCCTCTGAGCCCTGCTGATGGCGTTTCTCTGTGCCACCACAAATTCCCCCCCTTCGTGGTGGCAGCCTTCGCCACAGGGTTTGCCTGATTTCCCCTGACCCCAAAGCTTCATCTGGGGGTCGAGGCGTTGCATTTGAGATCTGGGAATAAAGTGACCGCCCACACTGGAGCCGCTCGGGTTTGATCCGACTCTCCAGCTCCTTCCGTGGCATCTTTGGAGATCACCTGGCAAAGCTTTTGGGATGCACGAGAGAAAAGAGACAGGTCTTCCTGGAAATTAAAAAAACAAACCCACCCCAGACCAGGAAACCAAACAGAATAAAGTCACCAGGACTCTGTGCTCCTCCAAAAAGTTTTCAGCGTCCCGATTTCCAGGCTGCCGATGTGTCCCTTCCCGGCTGCTGGGGGGACATTTCCAACACTAGATGGAGCAGTGACCCTAGACATGAAGGAGCAAAAATACCCTGCTCCTCTTTCATCCGCTCCCTCCTCGCCTTCCGTCTCGGCCCCGAAGGGAATTTGGGGCAGAACAGCTCTTTTCCAGCATTCAGACAGGTCGCCACCCCTCGGTGGGTGCTCAGTGTCCTGCGCTGGGCACCGTCCCTCGATGACCTGCCCGGGCCCGAGGGATTAGGGTCCGGCCGCCGGGGGACATCGCCCGTCCCGGGAGGTGGAGCAGGGATCAGGGGGATCAGACTCCGGGTCATTTCCTTGTTGCCTTAACACGGGCGTTTTCCCCTCGGCCGCACAAAGGCGGAAGGTCAAAGGTTGGGGATTAGAAGGTGATGAACGTTTGGGCGTTTGGGGCCGGAGCACAGAGCGGTCAGTCCGGGATGTCCGGCGGCGGCTGCCGTCCTGCTTTGTGGACGAGCTGCAAAGGACGTGTTGGGGTTTCTCCAGGGATGAGGGGGATCCTCGGATCTCTCATCCAGGCCCACTGTGGTGGCACAGGGCTGGGCTGGCTTGTCCCCACCTGCCAAAGGTGCTCTGAACACACAGAGCAAAGCAGGAAACACCTTTGCATGCTCCTCCTTCCCTGACAGATTCTCCATCCCTCATCCATGTGGGATATCTGTGCTTGGACCTAATGGGAGGGATTTAGGAACCAAAGTGCTTTTTCATAAGGATTTGAGGGGACATTCACACTGTGGTCCCTCAGCCCTGGTTGTGTCTGTAGGAAATGCCTTCTGTGGCAGGTGAGCAGGAGCCTCCAGGATGGAGCTTCCCACAAGCTGGTGCCTCAGTTTACCTCATAATAGAATGGTTTGGGTTGGAAGAGACCTTAAAGCTGCTCTCATTCTACCCCTGCCATGGGCAGGGACACCTCCCACTGTCCCAGGCTGCTCCAAGCCCTGTCCAGCCTGGCCTTGGACACTTCCAGGGATCCAGGGGCAGCCACAGCTTCTCTGGGCACCCTGTGCCAGGGCCTCTCAGGGCTGCTGTGCCCCGTGTGGGCTGTCCCATCTCTGTGACACGACATGACGCTGTGAATTAGAGGAGAGCCTTCACATCAGGCTTAGATTTGGATCCCCCCTCCTGGATTTCAGGCCCTTGGCGGCTGTGCCTGTATTCAGCTCCTGTTTGTGGCATTCCCTGGAATTCTGCGGCTCAGATGGACTGTTTGGAGCCTAGAGGTGCCTGGACTCCAGAAAATGTCCAATTCCCAACCGAGGCAGCTCAGCCCCACTCCTGCTCTTTGCTGGAGGCGTCTGGGCATTGATGTGGCTTTGACTGATCTTCACAGGGGATAACTGTGGGAGCATGTCAAGGAGCAGTGAGTCCAGTGCAGGACCTTGTGTCCGTGTCCCACACCATCCCCGTGCCAGGACAAACCCACACTGAGCCCCGAGACCTTGTGCCTTCCACCCCCAGCCAAGACAGCGTCAGACTGGCCCTACAGGAGATGCTGTTGCTGCTGCTGATTCAAGCTGGACCTGAAAGATGTGGGTCTGGCTTCTCTGTCCTGGCCCCAGCACCCAAAAAACTCCCTCTCGGGTCAAGGCACATATTGGGGTCATCCCTTGCAGGCTTCTCCATCACTCCAGGATGCCTGGGACAGGGGAAACCATGCCATAGCCAGGGGTGGTGGGAGCTTGGGCGCTCCACTGAGGATTTCCAAAGTCCCTCCCAGTGCTGGGAAGGTGACTTAGCTCAGGAATGACCAAATTCTCAAATACCTGAGGCCTGAGTCACGGCTCGGGGAGGAAATGTGCATAAACAAGCTGCAAGCCAGGAAACTCCACGGCTGGGACGGACAGAGGTGGCGGTCAGGGGGTTGGAATTTCAGGGCCATAGCAGCACAGCCCAAAACATCGGGTTTGGGCTGATAATCACAGCACCTCGGGCTGCGCTGAGAGCTGAGCCCAGTGCAGATTTAGGCTGAACTGCTGGGGAACACCCAGGCTGCCGGAGCCACACTGCCAGCTCTCGTTTTGGGTGAAATCACGGCACTCCCCTTGGATTTCTGCTGGGATGGGGGGGGATCAAAGCAGAGTTCACCCCACAGGCGGTGGAGAAACCGAGGCAGAGAGCATACAGGAGTTGGCAGCTCATGTTTCTGATGTTTCTGAGTCCTAATGGTGATCCTTGTTTCTCTGAGGATCAGAAAATAAACAGCCCCAAATCTCAGCTGTCAGGGCTGGATCCCAACGGGGCTTTTCACATCCCAGCTTTCTGAATTCCCCCTCCAGCTTGGGGTGTGGAGGCAAAGAAATTTCTCCCAGGGAAGCTGAAGCATCACCACAGGGGATTCCAGCCCATTTTCAGGACTGGTCACTTGTCCTGAGAATGGATGTCACTCTGTGTTTTTTGTGCCTCAGTTTCCTCTGGAAAACAAGACCAATCAAACCGTCATCCACAGGGGTGGCCATTAAACTGACAGAGGAAAGATTTTAATCAGATATTAGGAAGAAATTCCTGAATATGAGGGTGGGGAGGCCCTGGCACAGGTTGGCCAGAGAAGTTGTGGCTGCCCCTGGATCCCTGGAAGTGTCCAAGGCCAGGCTGGATGGGGCTTGGAGCAGCCTGGGATAGTGAGAGGGGTCCCTGCCCATGGCAGGGGTTGGAATCAATGGTCTTCAAAGTTCCTTCCCACCCAAACCATTCTGAGACATGTGCTGAACATAACTACAGTATTCTGAAATCTTCTCTGCCAAGCATCCAGCAGAAAGAGGGAGAACCAGTTTGGTGTTGGGAGGTGGGTGGAGGAGACCTGGGGATGGTGGAGAGCTGTGGAAGTCGATCATTACTGGTGCCCGTTGGCTGTGGGGTGAGCAGGGGCAACCCTGTGGTGTGGGGTGCAGCTGAGCTGCTTCTCCCCTCATTCATTTCGAGCTCTTTCTATCTCTGCAAGCCCCGAGCCAGCAGGATCACCTCATCCAGGGTGCCCAGGTGGCTGATAAAGAGCCGAGGAGTGATGGATACGCACCGGGTTTGCCTTCCTGGCTGGAGCAGCGCTTATCGCTCTGCCGGCGTTTCCCGTTTTCTCTGGCGCAGCGATTCACACACAGGAGAGACATTGTCACTGTCCCACGGGGGTGGGAAAACACCCTCCCTCCTCAGGCTGGCTGTGCCTGTGCCTCCGCTCCATAAATCAAGTGGATTTGTGCAGCTCCTCGGTCAAGTATGGGCATTAGCGCTGCGATGCGGAGTCATTCCAGCAATGTGCGCCCAGGAATGTGCCTTATCTGATTTCCCTCCTGGATTTTCTCTTCCCCAGTCCTGCAAGGCAAGGCTCAGTCTGCCCTCTGGGGTCCCCACACCGAGGCATCCCAAGGGAGCATCAGTAGGGTGCCGGTGGGATTCACTGGGATCTTCCCAGAGAGGGTGGATCCAGAAATGTTCCCCGACGGAGGGTGCAGCCTCTGTCTTCTGGACACTAAAAAACTCCCCAGCCTGGACAAGCGCCATCGCGTGTCATTCAGGGAAGGGACTGAGATGATGAAAGCCCTCCCAAGCAGCTGCTCTTCGAGGGTTGAAAATTCAACCCCTTCCCTTCGTGTTTCGAAACAAGGCGAGGATGGAAAAATTACCCTGGGAGCTCATGTATGACCAGGCCACCTCACAAATAGATCCCCCTCTGGATTTTTGTAGATGGGGAGCTTTCCCTGCTGGATTTCTTTTGAAAAAGCCTTTTTCCCTTCACGGGAGCGAGAGGGGGCCGGCGGCCGGGGGAAACACGCCTGGAATGTGACAAGCCTGTTCTCCTGCTTGTTTGCGTAAACGAGTTGGGTCTATTCCCTTCCTCTTCAAGTGCACGTTTTTCAGCCTCCTTGCAAAGCAAATTTACTTTCAGAGCACATGGGTGCCAGCGCGGGGGGGAGGCGTGGGGGCTGGTGGTGATAATAATTACTAATATTAATTATTGAGAATAATGAAGTGATGGATGAATGTTAAAGTGATGGGCGGTGAACAAGGGCTCCATCCAACGCCACCCACCACCTTCACGCCTGTGTGACTTCTCCCCTGTCTCCTGTGAGAGCAGCTGGACATCCCCAGCTGGGAATTTCTTCAGGAGGTGGTTTTCCATCAGGAAAAGCTCAGGTGCCTACAGCTGAACCTGTTTTTGGACATCCAGGTTGCATCAAAGAGCTCCTCAGCTCCTGAGTCCCAGCTGCAGCCAAGAACCACAGAGAGGAACACAGGGAAACTGATAATTCACTGTAAGAGTCACCTCGAAGGTTGGTGGGTGGCAACATCGCTGGTGGGTGAGGGAACTGCTCAGGTCCAGAAGGACACTCGGTCTGGCCTTGCTGCTGTCCCAGGAACTGCATCTTTGATTTCTCCCGCTGATGTAAGGCTTTGAGATGTCCCTGTGAGGCAGATCAGGGGACAAAATTAATTCGTTTTGTCCTGAGGAAGTTCCTGTCCACCCCCTCCACCACCAGCTTCAGTTTTAACTTAGAGCAGTTATTGGCAGCAATATTTTAATAATAGTAAGATGATGATGATGATGATGACAATGTGATGATGATGATGGTGGTGATCTGTGCTCAGCTACAACATCCCTGCAAATGTCACTCTCCCAGGAGATGCCAGGAAGTTCCTGGGGACTGAGCCCCACTCAAGTGATGTGCAAAACCCCAAAAACGTCCCCTCTCACTCACCACCCCGGTCACCAGGAGGGACAAGGCAAGTTTTGGGAGTTTTATCCACTAAAACAGTGCCTGGAGCAGGGAACTGGGTTTTGCAGAGTGGTGCTGAGCGTGGTGAGGAGCTGTGGACCACCTGTGCTTCTCGTTCGCCTCCCATATGCGAGTGGGCATTTCAGATAAAATCCATGGACATCCCCAGCGTCTTCCCTGCTCCCAGGGCAGCCAGCCAGCCCTATTTCTCCTCTTTCCCTGTCATTCCTGGCTGTCAAACCGGCTTCTTGCTGCTGGGCAGGCTGGCAAGCAGCCTTGGCATCACCTTATCACGTCCTCCCGAGCAGCGTTTGAGCTGAAGCTGTGCAGGTGAGGACAGATGTGTGAAAAAACCCCTCCAGCCTCTCCAAACCGTGCGAGGAGGGGGAACCTGAGACTGTCAGAGGCAGCTTGGATGTGGCAGTTTGGAGAAGAAGCCTCATCCCTTGTGTCCAGACCCCACGGACCACCTGTGAGGATTTTCCATGGCCACATTAACCCTGACTTCCCTCTGGGCATGGCCTGAGCAGGGAGGTCATGTTGTCCTCCTCTCCCTCTGGATCCTGCAGATTTTCCTGGATCCAGACTCTGCTTGCAGCACCATCAGCTTCACTCCCTGTGCACTGTCCGGCCTCTCCCACTGCTTGAGTTGGTCTTTTGATAGGATCTGGAAAATTCCTCTCCATAACCACCGTGCTGATGGGATTTGTCAGCACCACAATCCCTCTGTGTCCTGACACTCCTGGGATGGACCCAGCACAGTCCCTGGGTACATCTGCGGTGCCTGGTGGTCATCAGGGCTGCAAGGCCAAGGGGACAGGTTGTGTCCTCCTCTGCAAAACCAACTGGGGCCATCCCCACCTCTTGTACTTGAAAAAAGATGACTCATGGCCCTTAGGGCTTCCTGAGGGAATTTGAGCACAAGGAGACTGAGGGCTGGGTATTTGGGAATGTCGCTGATTTTGTGAGGAAGGGTTAAATTCGGATGTGTTCCTCTTCGGTGGCCCAAATCCCAAAAGGTTCCTGCGAGCTGATGTTTGAGTCCCATTTTAACGAGGTTGTGCCTCATTTTGGTCCATGTGGGAGCGCTGGTTGTGCTTGGCATGGTCCTGGCGGGCAGGATCCTAACATAAACTTCCTTTAGTGCAATTCCTGAGCTTGAATCCATCGGGCTTTGAGAAAAGACCATCCTGTGGGTTCCTCTGGTTTTGCATCCGCAGCTCTCTCCCTTCCCTATGCCAATGCCTTCCCAAGGCACCCCATTCCACCAAATCTGAGATGCTCCCACTTGAGCACCTGTTGCGATCAACAGAGGCACCTTCTCAAGGCGACCCATCCCACCAAATCTGCCTCTTGGAGATGTTCCCATCTTGGGCAGCAGTGCTCCAACGTGGTCCTCTACGCCCTTGAACGACTTGAGATTGGCTAATTCTGGGTTGGGCCCTTTTGTCGTGCGACGTTTGGTTTCTCCACTCCAGTTCCCCAGGTTTGAACGGACTCCTGTCCACTCCAGGCCTCTCCATCTCCCAGACAATGCTGTGGAGCATGTCAGGCGTCGAGTTCTGTGTCGGGACACGTCCCAGGCACTGAGCTCCGAATGCCACGGGAAGATCGGGAACATTTTTGTGGCAAGCTGCCATCTTCCCCCGGATCATTTTCCCCTTGAGTGACAAAGCTGGCTCTGAAATGCCTCTAATGCTTTGCCGCGCTGTGGCTTCTCTCGTGCGATCGTCTCCGGCGTTATCTAATTACGGCCCTCCCTGAAGCAAAATGGGGCAATTCCTGGCATTTTCAGCGTGCTTGTGTTCGTGTCATATGGAGCCAATCCAAGCAGATGGATAATCCCAAGCGCTGGTGGTGTTTCAGTCTGCCTCTTTGCAGGCTGCTGCTTCCTCGGGTGAGGGTCGGGAAGGAAATTTGAAGGTGGGGCAGAGGTTTTCAACAGATCTTTGCTCAGGAGCTCAGGTCCTTGTGGACAAACATCCCTCAGATTGAATTCTCTGAGGTTTAAGTGCCTGGACGAAGCCCAGTATCTCCGCTCTTTCCACTGGGAGCTCAAACACCAGGTGCCTAAAAATACATTTGGTATGAACACCTCAATTTGGGGGGTCTTAATTTGTCTACTTTCATCCCTAACATTAGTTCTATTAATTTATTTAATAAAAAACACTCTGAAAATTGTCCAAAACACCAACTCACACCTCAGCTGCAATTAGTAGCGGTGGGACCACACTTCAGGTCCTCCCTAGAGCTTCTGTCCTTCTTTTCTTCTCACACAAACCCAGCCTGGCTTGTGGGCTCCACATGGGGTGGGAAATACCACACCAGCTCTGTGATTTGGGGTTATTTCCATTCGTCTCCCACTCGGGGTTTCAACCTCACTCCTGAAGCTGTCACCCAACACAGTTATTTAGACTTTAAACCAGTTGTGGATTTTTTTCCCCTCTTTTTTTTTCCTTCCCCACCCCTTTTGGCCAATGCACTTGGATGATTTTCTGGTGCAGATCTGCCGGATTAAGTCATGGATTCGATGCCTCTTGAGTGCCAAGAAAGAAATGCTCTGCATTAAAATAAATAAAAAATGTGCCAGCAAATCCAGCCCTAAGTACTGTTTAAGGGCTTCTGAAAAAGCTGCTTTGACACCGGCAGGGCCACCCAGGCTCCTGTTCCCGTGTGCCCTGCTCCAGTGCCTTGGGAAGATCTTGCACAAGGATGAGAATGGGTTTTTATTCCCACCCGTTTCAGGGCCCAGTGGGGTTGTGTGGGGTCCAATAGGTTCCTTCCAGCTTTAACGGCGTGAGAAATAATTATAATAATAGGATTTTTCCCATTCCTCAGCAAGGTGAGTTCCAGGCCACCAAGAAAAGGAGAAAGAGCAGCCCTGTGGGATGATCACTGGTGGATCAGCCCTTCCTAAGGTCAGAGATCCAAGTTCAACCTTCTCCTTCCCTCTGCCTTGCCCTTATCATAAAATCCTCAAGGAAGGGAGCGATTTGATGGTGCAGGTACTTAATTGCTCATTAGAGCGGGTATGAGCTGCTCTTGCAACGGACATTTCACCTTTGCTTTCAGTTAGAAATTTTGGGAAAAAGGAATGTTTCCTGGCAAGTTTGGTGGGAAATGGGATGTGCCTAAGAATGTTTTATTAATTTCTGAAATAAAAAAACATTCCAAAAATTGTCCAAAACACTAATTCACACTCAACTGCTCTGAACAGCGTTTTTGGTGGCCTCAATTGGGTGATAATTTTATCCTGGTAAGCCCAAGTGGAACAAACTAGCAAAATTGTACAAAAATATTGCAAAAAGCCTTTTTTTCCTCCTGGATTTCTGCAAGTAAAGGTTTGGTTTAGCCCATGGCAGAAATGTTTCATTTTTGACCTTTGCTGAAGACTTGAAGGGGACAATTGAGGACAAAAAGTGAAACGGGGATAGGAACTTCTTCCAAAGAAATTTTAAAATATGAGAGAAGAAGGAGTGAAGTATCACCTGTGGGAAATTTGGTTGCCCTCTCTGAAATATGGCCAAGCCAAGGGTGAGAAATTCAGGATGTTTTAATCATTGCTGGTAAATTACTTTATTTTGAACTCAATTCCGCAGCTGAAAAATAGATGCTGGTTTTGGGTGCATCACCAAAGCTGAGTTTAGTGACCTCTCCCAAGGCAAGTCCAAGTAAGAGCAGCCAGAGGGCCCCAAAGAGGGATTAAAAAATCCATGGCTGTGCTCAGAAACACGATTTGATCATTCTGAGCTCCAGTTTCCCACTCACTAAAAATGCCAGGAGCAGTTTCAAAGCTCCTCAGCTATTCTGAACTGTAAAATAAATACCACTGGTTTAGAGAAAACCTCAGGAGGGTTTTCTCCCTACTAATTATTTTCAGTGTTTTTTCCACCTTTTTTTTTTTTTTTCCTGGAGAATATGGTTTCAACATCACCAAGCACCATGTGATTCTTGGGGTTCCTGATCTTTCTCCTTTTGCTGTTCCAACTTCTGGGCTCCTGAAATTTCGGAGAAATCATGACTTTCCTCTTTCCAGCAGCTTTTAGCTCGTGGAGAAGCACAACAGATCTTGGAAAAGCTACAGATTCAGAATTGACCAAAAGAAAAGGGGCTGTGTCCAAAGTCTAGAGGGCTAAAACGATTACACGTGTTTGGAATCCTCCCTGATCCCACCCTGCTCATCCCTCTTGGAGCTCCACTGCTCAACAGCTGATGGATATTTGAGTTTCCAGCCCCGTGCTGCTGAGATGGTTAAAGCAACACAAGCTGATAATTAGTAAAAAATTATCACAGTGCCAGGAAGAGGAAAAAAATAGGGAAAAATAATGGTGTGACTGAAGCTCCCAGCTTGTGCCTGGCGTGTTTTCCCTTTGGCAGCGCATCTTTGGGCTCGCGGAGAGGCCCTCAGAGAGCTGCTGAGTGCCCTTCATGCTCAGGACTCTAATTAGCCACTTGTCTCTCCCTGCAGGCATCTGGATGTGCTTCCCCAGCATCGTGCATCCCTCGGGAGGGCACGGAGGGGAGGCTGGCAGGCTCCTGCACGATTTGCTCCGGCTTAATCGGAGGGCGCGGAGCTGGCCTGTCTTGTTCTCCTCCTTCCCCCCCACCCCCCCTTTGTTTTGCTTCGTGACGAGCTGCTGAGTGTGTGAAGCGATGTGAATTGGTTTGATTTAATTAATCCCTTTAAGAAATATAGATCTGGTGTTGGTACGTTTCCTCTCCGTCTCCCTCGACAGATTGTTGGCTCCGCGCTCCGGCTGGACCGGGAGCCGGCAAGCTCCGGCTGCTGGCACGGCTGCCTCCCGTTCTCCCCCAGCCAGGAATTTATGATATAATCCAGCTTTTCCCAGTGATTGTCTTCATGGGGACAACACTGAATTCCTGGCTTTGCACACCAGTTGTGTGTCAGCATCCTGGGCGTGCTGCAAGCCCTCATCCCAACCCGCCAGGGGAGGATGGAGAAGCCAACATGGACATTCACGTGGGAGCAGGGCTCTGTCCAACAGCCAGCGTGGGTCCCTGATCACTCACCTGAGTTTTCCAGCCAGGACACAGGTCACGCACGAGGGATCTGGGTGTTCTTACTCACAAAGCAAATTATTACCCAGGTTGAGCAACTGGCACCTGCCCAAGAGGGGAAAGAATCAGAAAACTTTCTGCAGAGATTCTGCCTGTCTAGTGCTGGGACCTTATCAGGGCTGGACGATGTTGAGGAAGGATGTTTGTCCAGTCAGACACTTGCTGTTGAGGAGATTTCTCCTCCACCAACCAGAAAAGCCCACACTCATGTGGAGAGCTTCCTCCTCGGCCGTGGCAAATGTACTTGAGGCCGTGTACCTGAGCCCAGCCCTGAAAGCAGCCACTGTGCTAAAGTGTTTGCTTGGCCTCAGAAATGTGAAGAGAGGGATTTTCTCTTCGGGAAGCTCGAAGATGTTGGTTTTGAGTTCATTCTGTGCCTGGTCCAAAGCTTCTTGAAGTCAATGCAGAGTTATCCTGCACTTGGGATCAGGCTCTGAGCCCAAAAACTCATACCTGAGCAGGAAAATAAAATATAGCAGGTATCTCCAAGTGACCAAAGATCTTGTTTCCAAAATGCCACCCTGAAATGCCAGGAACTGGAGATCCTCTCTCTGCTGGGCACCAGAGAGGTCACCCTTCTCAATCTCCGTCTGCACCGATGTCCAGTTTGCTTTTGAAACCTGCTGGAATCTTGTTCCCTGTTCTCCAGGGCAACCACACACCTCAGGCAAAGCCTGATTTTGTAAAAAATTATTCCTTTATTATCTTTTCCACAGGTACATAGGTGTTTTACCTGTTCTTGTAAAGCTCTGGAAGGCTGTGTTTGAAGTAATTAATGCGTCTTTCTTCTCCAGCTCTGTAGAGTACGAAGCTGCTGCAGGGAAGGTCGGTGCCGGCCAGGATGGAAGAAAAATCATCTGCTGAGGGGCTTTGGAGTCCTGTATAGGGGGATTTTCCTCCCTTACGATGGGCCCAGACTCACAGAATAATAGTTTGGGTGGAAAGAGACCTTAAAGACCATCTCATTCCAGCCCTGCCATGGGTCTCATTCCAACACCTCTATCCCAGGTTGCTCCAAGCCCCATCCAGCCTGGCCTTGGACACTCTCAGGGAAGTGGAGTGATGAGGATGGGATTTCTCAAGCTCAGAGTATCAGCTGCTATAGAAAATGTCCTTCAGTTGTGCTATTTTTGGACTGAAAGGGTTTTTTTGGCTGAAGAGATCCAGCTGCAACCACCTGCTTTGTGCAGGTATCCCAGGGACTTACTCCTATTCCATTCACCTGTGGAAAACCACCCAGGACCACATTGCTGCTGCTTTTCTGAGCCCTCCTGCTCTTTCCTTCCCTCTTTAAGGCTGGCTGGGATGTAGCAGCCATTCCCTGGGCGTGCTGCTCCAGGGGCTGCTCATCTCCTTCGAGCTCCCTCGCCCACGGTATCCAACCCCACATTCCTGCAGGGCAGCCTGACACCTTGGGCTCTCGCAGGCCAACAGTGGAAAAAAGCAAATTTTCCTTCTAGGCATGTTTGAAATAAGGCATCAGCAAAGAATTTCCAGTGGAAAAATACCAAACTCTTGCACTTGACTGAGAAACAAAATAGATTGCAACAGTGCTTTCCTCTGGGAGGAATTTTCCTACCTGGGAGTGCTGAGGGGGGCAGGGGGAAAGGGCTTGAACGGACAGGTATGAGGTTAAAAAAGTTGTCAGGTCCTTTTTTCGCACCAGCAAAAGGGGAGGTTGGTGGCAGAGCATCTCTCCTGCATCTGCTGTGCACCAGGGATCGTCGCCTTGGACGCCTCATGTTTTCCTTGTGGAGCTGGATGGATGTGTCCCACCAGGAAAGAAAGGCCTGGAATGCATTGTGTTCCACCAAGGTGGGCATTATACAAACATATACACATATATATTATATATTTGTATGTATTCAGGGCCATGAAGGTGCTCCAGGGGCTGGAGCACCTCTCCTATGAGGAAAAGCTGAGAGAGTTGGGGTTTTCCAGCCTGGAGAAGAGAAGGCTCCAGGGAGACCTCAGAGCCCTTTCAAGTACCTAAAGGGGCTCCAAGAGAGCTGGAGAGGGACTTGGGACAAGGGATGGAGGGACAGGAGCCAGGGAATGGCTTCCCACTGCCAGAGGGCAGGGATGGGTGGGATATTGGGAAGGAATTCCTGGCTGTGAGGTTGGGGAGAGGCTGGCACAGATTCCCAGAGCAGCTGTGGCTGCCCCTGGATCCCTGGCAGTGCCCAAGGCCAGGTTGGACAGGGCTTGGAGCACCCTGGGATAGTGGGAGGTGTCCCTGCCCATGGCAGGAGGTGGCACTGGATGAGCTTTGAGGTCCCTTCCAACCCAAATCATTCTGGGATTCTGTGATCTCATGAATTTGCTGCATATCTAATTTCATAGAATCATGAAAGAGGTGAGGCTGGCAGGATCTCTGGAGATCACTCTGCTCGAGCAGGGCAAGCTAGAACAGGTTGTCCAGGACCATGTCCCATTGGATTTTGCCTTTCTCCAATGATAGAGGCTCCACAGCCTCTCTGGGCAACCCCGTGTTCTGTTTGACCACCCTCACAGTGAAAAAACTTCTTCTTACATTTAAAGGGGATTTCTTCATTATCTCCCTCAATTTATGTCCTGTTAATTATTTCATTTTGAAGGCCCACCAGGGTCTTTGAAATGAGCTCCCTTTCCAGTGTTCCTCCATGTCCATGGCTCTTCCAGCCTAAGGCCCAAATTCAGGTCCAAATTCGGACTCCAGCTCTCTGGGGCTGATGTGCAGACCTGACCCTGCCCTGGGGATGGACCCACCCTGTTTGATGGGGAGCAGGGAACAAGCTGGGCCACCTTTCCAACGCCTCCAACCCCACCTCCCTCTGCCTAAACATCCCACCAGCCATCCCTGTGTCCAAAGCAGGGGCTGGGGCACGGCCTGAAATCGCCTTCCCAGTGCTAAGGAGGGGATGGGGGCTCATCTGGCAACTTCCTAAGGTCCCCTGAGCAGCAGGATCCGGCCCTGGGGCTGACAATGGGCTGCTTGTTGGGCCAAGGCGCTCGGCAGGACCCCGAGGTAAAGGGGAGACTCCCTTTTACTGCTTCTTGCTTAATAACAGGCTTGAGGATATTAATTACCTTAATTAGGGCTGGCCAAACCTGTTTGGCTTGGAGCTGGGAGTCGGTGGGACCAGCTCTCTCAGCTTTTTTCTGCTCTCAGGTCTCGTGATGTTCCCCAAAGAGTGAGACCTGTCCTATTTCAAAGGTAATTAAAAAGCTTTTGAGAGGCTCCGAAGATCCTGAAGATTTCTAAGCCTGGAGCCCTCCTTCCTTATGGAGCTGTGCTGCATAAACAGCAAAAAAAAAGGCTTTTCCTCCCCAAAATAGAACCAGATGCTTTTAGTAATTCAGGAAAGCACTGGGCACCTTCCCAACCACGAGCACAAGACACCACCAATGCAAAAAAATCATTCTTAGGATCATAAATCCACTCTGGAAATGTGGAGGGCGGGTTTGCAGGTGAAGAACCCCATCCACTTGTGAGGCCAGAGGCGTCTCAGTCCCCCCTGCTTGGCTGGCAGTGCAGGCAAAGCCTCCTGCCTCAGTTTCCCAGATGGAAAATGCACCACGTGTCACCCCGTTATCACTTTTCCTGGCACATGGGTGATGCTTATCTGGGGCCTGGGGTATCACAAGTAAAGTCTGGTGACTCCTCTGCTCTGGTTCCGCTCAGAGAAGTGACCTTGTGGTGGAGAAGTGACTTTGTGGTGGATGCCACATCAGTGGCCCGGGGTTCCCAGAGCCGTGTGGCTTCTCCTGGGTGTCCCTGCAGCGGGTGGTGGTCGCTGGTGACCTCTTGTCGTGGTTCAATCTTCTTTTCCCCTTTGGCTGCAGCTCACCTCGGGCTGACCTCCAAACGCGATTGATGCGTTTGTGGGTCGCGCTCTGCCCGTGGCTGAGGGAGGACCCTGCTGTGGTCGGTCTGAAATTCACCTTGCAGGGAAGCGGGGCTGTCTGGGAGCACAATCCAGGCGATATTTGCAGCCTCTGAGGGCAAGTCACAGCTGGGCTGCTGGTCCCTGACACCCTTTATAGCCCCAAAAGATGACAGAGCCCACACCAGATACCTCCAGGGCTTGTTGTGTTTAACAACCTTGGCTCTCCTTCTCTTTACCCAGTGCTGTCCCATCTGCGCTCATCAGCTCCAAATCTTGCATTTCCCGCTGAAGAAATGAGGACAAGTCATGGGCCAGCCCTCTGAAGGCGTTGCAGAGTAGACATCGGCCAGATGAAGGCATCTCAGCGAGGTGGTTCAACCCCAGGCTCCTCTGGGTTCAGGGAAGAACTTCCTCCAGAAGGACATTCGGAGCTCCTAAGATGGAGTTGTGCCTGGACTCAGCTCCCAGAGGCACCTGACCATTTTTCAATTATTCTGAAGGCTCTGAAAAATATTTCTGCTCTGGTTATGGCAGCTGGGATCCTTCGTGCCTCACTGTGCATGTGATCAACACAAAGTGAGACTTAACCTAAAGAAAAATGTACCACTTCCCTCCAGTGACTCTTGGTCTTTTTCTTCTTTTTCCTTTTCTTTTTTCTTTTTTCTTTTTACATCTTTTCCTTTCCCTTTTTCTCCCCTTTTTTCTTTTACTCTTTCTTCTTTCTTTTTTTATTTTTTCTTCCTTCTTCTTTCTTCTAATTCTTTTTTGTTTTATCTTCATTTTTCTTCTTCTTTCTTCTTTCTTTTAACTTTTGAAAATTTTACCTTCATTTTTCTTCCTTCTTCTTTTTCTTCACCAGGGCTGCTCTCCTTCACCCTTGTGAAACGCCTGCAGGTTGATTTCTTGTCCATCTCTGTGCGAGGGACTGAAAACCTGTGTACAGCGGTGCAAAGATAAAACAGCCCACGGAGGTTATGAACCAGAAAGAGGCATTTTCACATGAAATGCTGTGAGCTCAAGTATTGAGGGCCTTATTCTGCTGACACCTTGCAGGGTCTCTGAAGACCATCCCAGCAGGAGATGGTCACGCACAGCAGGTTTGCCTCCTCCATGAACGGAACGTCCCTCGCTTCTCTCTTTGGCCTCTCCTGGATCCCACGTCCAGACTTGGTCCCAGGCTGTCCAGCATTGCCGAGGGCAGAGCCTGCAGTGGGATTTGGGGGATGTCCCTCCTGCTGGACCCCATCCAGGCTGGCCCCAGCTCCTCTGTCACGTTTTGTCCTCAGCACTGAATTGAAGACTCTTCTACACACACTCAGTTACAGATTTTTCTCAACCCACCTCTTCATCCCTGAGCCTCTGAGTTTGCAGGAGGCTTCCCAGACCTCAAAAAACGCAGTGCAGCTTCTTCCCCCTGCCCTGCTGCTTTAGCAGGAACTCCAGCCTCTTCCAGGAAACGTGTCCCGTGTTTCGCCTTACCTTAGGAGCAAAAAATTGTTGCTTAAGCAGGTTTCAGGCATCCCAGCCTGTGACCTTTCTGTAACTGTTTGAATGAATGTATTGACTTGTTCTGCGAATTATAAACTCATTTAACTCTTTCGTGACTCCCCAGTGCTCGGTGAGAAGGGCTCAGATCCGGAGAATGTCTAATGTGCCAAAGTCTCTTTGAGCTCATGGGAATGAGGAGCTTAATCCTCGTTTCAGATCTAGTCCAAAATGCCCTTTCCAGGGGCAAACCCTACCCTCTCTTTTACAGAATGCTTTCCTGACTTTCAGTCTACGCAAAATAAATGTGCTGCGCCTTTAATCTTAACCCTGCTAAGATTTTCTTCTTTAAAAAAAGCACGCACAACCCAAACCGACTGCACTCCAGCAAACACCTGTATTGCCACTGAAAGGCCTTTTGCTAATGTATTTTTCCCCCCTGTTCTTCTTGATCACACCTGTCTAGCTCTGGGCAAAATAAAATATTCACATAGCTGCCAGAAGTAAAGTTCTTTCGTGGCTCAAGCTACTGTGTGTAAAGATCTCCAAAGAAATGTCAGATCACTTTATTGAATCCTACTGAAAACTTGTTTGACAGTAACATGCAGAAAGGATCAGGACCTCTCCGTAATTGCCAGTGGGTTGAAAAGAGCGTTTGTTTTGAAGGCTTAAAAAATGTGGGGCTTTTTTCTTTTTCTTTTCTTTTTTTTTTTCTTTTGGTGGGTTTTGTTTTTTTTTTTTTTGTATGTTTGTTTGTTTTTAAATTCTATTTGGGGTGAAATTTGAATGCATTAAAAACGCACTGCTGGCGTATTTGCACAGATGCATGAACGCACACTGCCTGCACACGAACACACGGGGAGGGCTGGATCTGCAGCTGGATTGGAGCCACTTCCACTGCTGCCAGAGCCCAGCCAGCAGCAGCCACGGGCTCAGCAGATTAAAATATGCAATTTTTCAGCTGCTCTGAGCTTCGCACGGGGGTAGAAAGCACCTTTATGCAAAGGACTTTTGCCCTCGCGGAGCCCTGAGTGTGAGCAGGTCAGAGCTGCTTCTGAGAGGTGAATTCCACCCTCTGCACACTCTGTCTCACAGCCCTGTCCTCCCCTGAGTGGGAACAAACAGCTATTGTAGTGGGGGAAATAATTAGGAGCAGGTGAAAGCCTATTTTTAATGATCCTCTGACCAAACTGATGTTTAATTTACAACAGGAGCCGTTGCCTCTCCGGGTCCTCGCCAGTTGCTCCCAGATGTTAATTATGGCTTGTCATTCCTGTGTCTGCTGCGTGAAATCTGTGTTGCTCTGAGTGAGACCCAGTGCTGAGCTCTGCCTTGGCTTTCTTCTTTAATTATTCTTTAATTTTGAAAGGAATAACCTGGGATTGCTAACGTGATTAAGTTCTGGAACCCCCAGTTCTATCTGAGCTTCCCATACAGCTTTAATCTGAGCTAGCCTGTGTCTGTAGACTACCAGACCTCAAACTCTGGTTTATGGGAACACTCAAACCCCACTTCTGGGTTTCTTTTCCCCAAAGGCTGTTGTTCCTGTTAGCCCCAGATGAAGCTGCATCCTCAGAGATGGACTCCTGCTTTGAGGTCTGAGTTTCCTCTGCTCCTCAGGCTTCCCCAAGTCCTCAGGTGAGGCCACATCTGGAGTTTTTCACATTCACACCTTGGCCCCTGACTTTCTGCTGTCCCAGCTCTTCTGTGGTCACCTCCCTGCTGAATGGCACCCTGGATATGACAGGTTTTTGGGATTCCTGAAGCCACCTGTGGCACCAACTCAGAGAAATCTCAGCCCCCTTGGCTTGGACTGAAGTGCAGCAGGTTCAGCAAGGATGGTGTTCACCTCACCTGCCTTTAGGCGGCCACAGGGCTGGTTTGGCAGTCTGGGGTGGCCACCTGCCCTTTGCTGCCCATAAAAACAAACAGGATGGCTTTGAGGAAAGGTTCAGCCTAAAGAGACATAGGAGAGGCTTCCACCTTCTCTGGATGTTCAAAGTTAAGAGGGTTGGACTGTTCCTGAGGTGTTTATCTCCGAGTGGACTTGGTTTTGACAGTGAACACAGCAGCTGGGCTGTATTTGTGTTCTCAGAATCATGGAAAATCCTGAGCTGGAAGGGACCACAGGGGTGATCAAGTCTAGCTCTTGGTGGAGCCAAAGGGACTGAGTGGCTGAATGTGGTTTGCTTTGTACAACTGGACATTTATCAGAGAAAATTTGGCATTGTCAGCTGGACCTTTGGGGCCCAAAAACACCTTCCTGAGCTGCGAAACAGAACGGCCCAAGGCAAAGGAGCTTGGCCGAGGTCACAGAAGGGCCCAGACCCGTGACAGGACAGAACTGATGGAGAGGAGCTGGTGAGGACAATATTTCCAGACTGGAGACATTGACAGCACAATGTGTGGTTGCTGCTGGGGGTGATATTTACTGCCCAGCTCCTCTAGTCCATCCCATTTCCCAGCTGAGGGAATGACATTGGCTTATCAACAAGAGCCCTACAATTAGCCAATATCCTAAGCAAAGTCCCCTCATAAAACCAGCATGGGATCACCCAGGGACTGACCCTCGGAGAGACTCCACACAGTGCTGGTGGTTTTGAACACGTCCTGTGTTTGAAAAACTCGTGGAGTCACCATCCTCTTGCAGGGATTGATTGGGAAGGCCAGCGTGCCCCTCACCTCCCACCCCGTGCCGGTGGCAAAAGGCTGGTTTGGCACTGGAATCCCTCATCTACTTAATTTTTACTTCTCACACCTGCAGCTAAGGAAGGGGAGGTGAAGGATAGCTCAGCAAGCTTCTCCTGGTGGTGAAGAGCCTGGAGTTTGCAATGTCCCGTAGCAAGAGAGTTCCTTTCCTGTGGGTTTGGGAGCCCTGGATGAGAGGGAGCCGCATGAATTAGAAGCAGGTCCTCCAGCATGGCTGACCTGAATGACAAAAAGAATTCCAGACCAGGTCTCCCCACATAAAATTTACCTACAACTACCCAGTTTAACAGCTTTGGCAGGGCTGCAAAACCTTTTCTGTGCCAGTGTTGCAGGAGAGGCTTAAAAAGACTTTATTCAAGGACATCCAGAGTCATCGGAAGAGCTGGGAGCACCTGATACCCACCCCAAATTTGCCCTTTTGGGTGGTACCTCCCTTGTTTAGCAGGCAGAGCTTTCTGCAGAGCCCTCCTGCTGGATCTCATCCACAGAGACACCTGCGTGAGCACGGAGCTCTCCCCGCGCTTCCCGGGAGCGCAGCCCCGGGGCCGTGCCGGAGCAGGCGGGATCCCACGCCCCGGTGTGCTCCTGCCGTGGGGGTGTCCTTCTGCATGGAGCTCTGCCACCGCCTCCCTGCTCCACAGAACCTCCTGCAGAGCCTCTGCTGTCGAGTAAAACTGTCGGAAACCCTCTCTGGGGCTCTTGTCTCCCACTCAGAGCTGTCTATCCGTGCGTGAATATCCCTGTCCGTGAATGCACGTGGGTATAAGGACTCTGCATCCCGTGTTAGAGACTCACAGCCCACCACTCCTGCAGGTCCGGGTTCAGCAAGGAGAAACCAGGAAAATGAGTGGTGTTTATTTTTGTGCTACGCTAGGGTAAAACTCATGCCCCGATCTCTCCCGAGCCTTCCCGAAACCTGGAATCACCATCCCCTCGGAGAGGGACAGACCTCTCCAAGACAAGTCTGACCTGGGCTGGCCCAAATTGCCCGTTGGGATGAGGTTTCCTCAGAAACTCCATCCTTCAGATGAAGCCTGGTGCAAAATCAGTCTGACCGTGTGTGTCCTCAGAGTATCTCTTCTTTAACCAACCCAGGGGATATCCAAGCTGGATCTACAGGTTGCTCTGTAAAAGCAGGGGGAAAAAAATCAAGCAGGGTTTAAAATTTCCAGTCTGCTCTGACGCTGGGGACCCAACACTCATGGAATTTCGAACCAGCACCTCCAGCAGGTCCCTGGACAGGGGTGTGACCTGCACCGGGTGCTTTTATCTCCCAAACACTTCCCATGCAGCCCTTCATCCATGCCTGTGTTAGTTCCCTGTGGATAAATCATCCCCGTCTCACCCTTGGGATTGAAAACTGTTTTGGTGATGGGGTGAGGGTCTATTCTGCACAGCATCAGCTCCCAGTGCCACGGGGGCTCCGTCCCACGACAGCAAACCCAGAGGCTTTGCAGCTTCAGCACTCACCAATCACTGCTAAATAAGCAAGGGGGCAGGAAGGCCACTGAACTCATAACAGGAGTGTTTAAATCAAGGAGAGAAAAATCAGAGGCCAAAAATTAAGGTGCTTTGATCCTTGATTTTATGTCAACAGAGAAGAAAGAAGAACACTAAGTCTTTTTACTTTTTACCAGCTGCTGCTTGAAACAAAATAATTGGATAATTAAAAGGCCTTGCCTTATGTCAATTTTATTTAGGTGCCTTGATCCACTGATGGAATGTGTCATTGATAGAAGGTTTAAGAGCTCATTAGAAAAATCCTGGAGATAAACCCAGGGCTCAGCCCCTTCAAAGGGCTGTCAGCTGCGAGGGGAGCGGAGATGCTGGCCCGGAGTGTCCCAGTGGAATGGTGCCACGAGGGAGGAGCTGTGCTGGGCAACAGCTGGAGGAAAACAGGCTGTGCCTTGAGCACAGCCAGAGTGCAGGTGCTGAGGAACACCCTGAGCCCTTTGGGTCTGAAGGGACACATTTGATTCCTGTGACGGTGTGGCATTTCTCCTTGGCAAGGTGGTGAAGATTTTGGTGAGACCATGAAGGTTCATCCCAATTCGATGATGTTTTTCAATCCCTTGCCAAGCGTGGTGTTTCCCTGAGGAAAGGCACCTTCCCACCCCGCTGCTCACCAGCCATCACCTGCCTTGCCTGGCACTGAGCTCTTGGGATGAAGACCTTGCCCTTGGCTCACCAAGTCCCAAAATTTTATCACAAGGCTCAGCTGACAACTATAAAAAACTCAACCCCCTGCTGCCCCTTTTGAAAACACCCCCATGTTTAATATACATATTTAATGTCTGGTGAGGGGTTTGAGCTCTCGTATAAAAACTGTTCCTTGTGTAAATGCATCCCTTCAGACCCAAGGCTGAGGATAATGTACAGTTCCTGCCTGGGAAAATGATTCAAACATTTGGGACAAAGAACAATCTATTCCGAAGTATTTCTTCCTGCTATGGATGTTGGGTGAATGTTTCCAAAGGCTCCTGAGCAGAAACAGATGGTCCATGAGAGGCACATCTCTGGCTCTGAGACTCACGTGAGGCTTCAGAAATAGACTTCCTGGTGCTCACAGGTGGATGCTCTTGAAAAACGAACCTTTATCTTAAATCCCTGCATCAATTTGTCAATATTGGTTCCATGATTATAAATCCTTGCTGGTTCCATTTCCCTGTTTATCCCTTTATGTGGCCACAGCAAACTGCAGTTCACAGCCAGAGAGGGATGAGGTGGTGTTACCTGTGTTATCTGTGCTGGGTGGGGCTGGTGATGCCATGATGATTTTTTTCTTTTTCTTTTATACCCCTTTTATACACTCTTTTATACAGCTTTTATGTATTCTCAGTGCTTTTAGCCCACACAGTTATAATTCTTTAAGTTTGATCCCTTCCCTCACACCCAATATCCCGTTAAGCCAAGAGCCCGAACACCCTGGAAACCCCAGACCTCNTTTTAAGACCAGGAAAAGGAGTCACTGGCCTCATGCTGGCAAAAGGGAAACAGGTATAGGGGAGCCATAAGGAGTACACACACAACATCAAAATTATATAAATAAATAAATCAATAAATAAATTTATATATGTATGTATGTATGCATGTATGTGGTATATGTGTGTCTAAGATCTGTGTATATAGATGTCTTTAAATAGAAAGAAGAGCAAAGAAATATATAAAAATAAAATATATACTTATAAACATACATATTATTTTATATAACTATAAAGAAACATATACATATGTATTTAAATGTATATATCAGGGACAAATTCAGTCTGTATGCAAAGAGTTTACACCGCTTTTAAACCCAATTAAATGGTGTGGAGTCAGCATGGAGGGAAGCACAGGGTAAAAACATCTCCGGTGGCTCTGATTCCTGCCCCCAGAGGGGCAGTGGCAGCTCCCTGCATCCCTAAAAGTGTGAAATTAACGAGCGGAATCCCATCCCCGGCGGTGGGAGCAGGACTCTGGCGCTGCGTGAATCAGAGCAGGCTGTGATCCTCACAGCAGTGGGTGGCACAAACCACGGGGTGCCAGCGCTGCTCTCGGCTTTATTTGATTTGGGACTGATTTCCAGGCGCTTTGGGATGTAATTGGCTGTGCTGAGCCCTCCGTGGCTTCGTGCTGCCGTGGCTGAGAGCTGGGCTGGGCTCTGATCTCCCGCTCCCCGACCTCTCCCTGGAACAATCTGTGCGCTGCTCTGACATGTGGAGGGATTGTGGTGTTGGCTTAGGATCTAATTAGCCTGAGTGATACCTACATGATAAATATCTTTATAAAAAGGCTTTTCCGGGCAGATTTCATTAGACATCCCTCAAAGAGCACCGGGGCCTGCGGAAGGAGCCGCCTCTTGTCCTGGGACAGCTGCCTTGGGGGCTGCACATCAGCCCCTGGAGCGGTTGTACCCGGTGTGTGGGGCTGTGGGGTGAGGGATGGCCGTGGGGTGATGCTGTTCCCTGGCACTGCGCCGTGCTGGGCTGTGGCTGCAGGGTGTGACCCCGCTGGTGCTCCCAGCGCCCAGCACGGAGCATCCCGGGCTCGTCGCAGTCAGCTCCCCCTCCCTCTGCGCTCCCTGCCCGTGGGAATGACATCCTCCCACACTGCTGATGCCGTGGAAGAGCCCAGGTCCTGACCAGGAAAAGGGCCTGTCTGTGGCAGGTCCTCTGCAAGCAAACCCTGAAGAAGACAAGCTCCAGGGCAAGAGATGGGAAGAGGGTAAGATGGTGCGTGGCAGCGTGGGGAGCATTCCCTGCTCCAGAGGCCTCCCCTCTTGTAGGCTTATCTGATTTTGGTGGGTTTATCCCTCTGGTAGATTTGGTCCCAGAGCTGAATTCCTGTGGAGCTTCTGGATATTTATGCGTTAAGTGTAAATATAAGAAGGTTCCTAAATGAGACAGTGATAAAATGAAATATTCCTTTATCAAGTTACCATTGAGGGGTTTGGGTTGGGGCTGCTTTAACCAATGTAAGAGTCCAAAAATCAGGCTGAGCAGTGGCAGGAGATGAAATGGGAAGGCAAATGGGTGGGGGCCTCGCTCTCAACAGAGGCACCAAAGCTGCCACTGGCAGTGCTGCTCTAAGAAAATGCTGAAGTTTCATCATCACAGAATCCCAGAAGGGCTTGGGCTGGAAAGGACCTTAAAGCTCATCCAGTGCCACCCCTGCCATGGGCAGGGACACCTTCCACTGTCCCAAGGTGCTCCAAGCCCCATCCAACCTGGCCTTGGGCACTGCCAGGGATCCAGGGGCAGCCACAGCTTCTCTGGGAAACCTGTGCCAGGGCCTCACCCTCACCCTCACAGGAAAGGATTTTTTCATAATATCTAAAATAAATCTACCCTCTTTCCATTTAAAACCATTTTCTCCCTGGAGCCTTCTCTTCTCCAGGCTCAGCAGTCCCAACTCTCTCAGCCTTTCCTCGTCGGAAAGGTTCAATGGAATGAGTGAACGCAGAAATGGAAAGGAGGAGTCCAAAAAATGGGAGGAATGCAAAGAAAACCCTCCCTTGACAGAAAGGATGAGAGGATTTCTGAGAATCGTGGTCTTCACAGGTGTAATTCTTTCTCCAGGCAGCTCATGACGAATTTCCATCTGATGGTGTCTGTGTGGAAGCCTCACTGGACTGGGAGTGACTCATGTGATGATGCTTCCATGGTTCTCAGAGGACTGCGTTCCTCTTCATCCTCTGCCTCACTTCAGGGAAAGAGTTTAAATGGCCAGAGAAGGGCTGGGATTCCTCTTCCAGACTTCTCATGTAAAAAAAGCCAGAGAAGGAAAAATTCCTGCTTGAACTAGGAAATACCTTTAGATAAAACATTTGTCTCTTCTGAGACCTGTGTGTGTGAGCTGTCATCCTCTCTGCTGAATTTTCCCATCACACAACCAACTTCAGCGTTAAAACAGGTGCCATGTTTGGTGTTTGATTACAGCTAACTTTGTTTATTTGCATTTAAATCTCCCCATACCTTTGTGTGACAAAATGAAGAGCTCTTTATTACTGAACCTCCATTCAATGGACTATCCATGGGCTCACAAACCACCATCCTTCTGTCCATGGAGTTGGTGAACTGAACTCTTAATGGTTTTCAGCCTTGCCTCCATTCCTGGGACTCTCCTCCAGCTCCTCTTTGATTTGACAGCACCTTTCCATGGCTCTGCCTCCTGGTATTTCAGCAGTGCCCAGTTTGCAGCGTGGGAGGACTGGCTCGGGCAGTGGGAGGACTTGGCAGGACCACTCAGCACCTCCTTCACCATCCCTGATCTCCTGCTTTGCATCCTGCCCAGCGAGAACCTCTAACTCCACTGCCTGCTGGAGCAACCCGGGGGCAATCCAGGGGCTCACACGGGAGTGTGGGGTCACGAGCGCATCCCAAAAGTTCCACATTTCCTCCTTCCCGGCGTGCAGGAGCACTGGAGATTTCAGCAATAAGCCCCAGTAGCAGGCAGACTGGGCTGAATCATGGAACAATGGGATATTCCGAGTTGGAAGGGGCCCACAAGGATCATGAGTCCAACTCCAGGCACCCAAACAATCCCACCCTGTTCTGGGAGAGGTGCCCAAACACTTCTGGAGCTCTGGCAGCCTTAGGGCTGTGACCATTCCCTGGGGAGCCTGTTCAGTGCCCCACCACCCTCTGGGGGAAGAACCTTTCCCTGATATCCAACCTGAACCTCCCCTGACACAGCTCCAGCCGTTCCCTCAGGTCCTGTCACTGTCGTAGAGAGCAGAGATCGGAGCTGCTCCTCTGCTGCCTCTTGGGAGGAGCTGCAGCCCCCGAGGAGTCTCCCCTCAGTCTCCTCTGCTCCAGCTGAACAAACCAAGTGCCCTCAGCCTCTCCTCCTATGCCTGCTGTGCTGCCCAAATCTCTTCCTGCATTGCTCCTCCCCAGGAGGGGGAACATGGCCACGTTCTTCTCTTCAGCACAGCTGCCTTTACATTTGGCCCTCACCTGCCTTCACCCACCTGAACAAGGGATTCCTTTTCCTCCACCCCACCGACCTCAGCCTCTTCCTTACCTGCTGATCCAGTAGACCTTGTGTTGTCATCAGCAATTTTTAATTTTTTTTTTTTTTTCCCCAGGACGTGGAGAAAATGTTAAAACGCGCGTTGAGGAACGGTTCCCTGTGGGACCTGACTCGGAACACACCCATCTGGCAGGGATCCCTTGTTTAGAGGAACGCTCCGAGACCTACGTTAGCTGGTTTTTAATCCCTTTAATGTGTGCCATGTTTGGGACTCCAGTTTCTTAATCAAAATATCATGCAGTACCCAGGCAGTTGCCTTGAGGAAAATCCAAGTAAAATTACATCAGCACTCTTCCCCTTATTAACCACGCTTGTGCTGTTATCACAAAATACATCAAATTAATTTGACAAGATCTATTTTTCATAAACCCAAGTTGATTGGCAGCAATTATATTACCTTCCTTTGATTCCATAATAAACAAATCTCATATGAGCTATTCCATTATTGTTTTTTTGCTGGGATTAATGGCAGGCTGGCACTCTAGAACCCGTGTTGTCCTCTTTTAAAAACACCGACAGAACGTTCATTTTCTCCTGGTCCTCTAGAACTTCCCTGGGGTTCAAAGACTTTTGAACAGGCTCCAATGCCTTCTTGGCCAGCTCTTTAAAACCTCCTGGATGTAAATGATCTGAATCTGCAGATTTATTAATGGCTAGCTGTGGGAGATGCTGATTACCATCTCCTTGCTTATGGTTAGAGCCCTAAGTGTGATCATCAGCAGTGTGTGGTAGAAGTAGCTTGTGCAGCTTTTTCTCAAAATGCAGAACTGAGGTCTTTATTGAACACCCAGGGCTTTTCTTGGTTATTATCCATGGTTCCACCATTCCCCCGGAGTAACAAATTAATGCTCTCGTCAGGGTTTCTTTGTTGCTTGCACAAGGAAAGTGCCTTCTCTTCAACCTTGAGTCTGCTGACTATAAATATTTCTTCAAGTCCTTTATTTCCCTTATTGATTTTCCCCACTCCTGAGCTCTAGCTAGGACAAAAATGTCTTTTTTTTACTCCATAAATTACGCTGGTTTTATTTTAATACAGCAACTCGCTTGTTTTATTCCTTATCTTAAATACCTACTTTTACTTTCCTTCTTAATCTGCCTTAAAGGAAAGCCACTGTCGTCCCTCTCCTTGTTGATAAGGGCTGTAGATTTTAAATCAGCAAGCAGAAACACTCTTGAATAGTTCACATATTGACTCATGTAACGTCTCTCCTGTTGAAGCCGCTGCTATTTGACCACTTGGATCTGTTCCTCCTTTGTAAGACGAGGATTGTAGGGAATTCCTCTCCTGGGACACAACCTGTGATGGATGAATCCTTACCATCCTTAACTGTCCCAAACATTGAAGGTCTTTCTCTGGTGTGTGCCCCAGTTTACACCACTCAGCTTCCACCTGTGTGTTTCCAGCGTCCCTCACAGAGCACAGAGGGGCTGGAGGACGTGGTTGTCCTGCTCTGAACTGAAACCTGGCTGTCATTAATCCACATCCACCCCTGACCTGCTCTTCCTTCTTTTGTGGTTATGAAGATTTGCTGATCCCTTCCTTTCCCTGCCTCACCTCTGGACCATTGTGGCTGTGGACAGTTAACTGGTGTGGCTGTTCCGTGTCCATCCTCAGCTTTCCCTCACATCTGGATGGAATTCTTCCCGGGGACCTTTGCAATCAAACCGTGCTTCAAAACCACGTTGCTCCTTAGCTCTGCACCTTGTTTTGGCGTTTTCTAGTTCCAGATTTTGTGATTTGTTCTTTAAAGCAGCCTGGTCTGACCTCACAGCTGGCCTTGCTTGGAGCAGGTGGTTGGAGGAGAGCTGGAGTCCCACACAAGCTGAATTATGCTCTAAGCCTATTCTTTGGTTAATCTCCTCACTTAAAAACAGAACAGAGTGTCTGAAAAACCAAATTTTCAATTTTGGCTTTATTTTAAGTTCTCTCTTCTAACTGAAGTATGTTTCTGGGTAGGTTTGAGCACCAGGCTTGGGTACCTACATTTAGATGTCCCCAGCTTCTAAGCTTGTGCCCAAGACTTCCTAATGATGACAGAGATAAATAAAGGCATGTGAGCTACACTGGGATCTCTGGGATCTGCTCCTGAGAGGCTCAGCTGAGTTGCTCACAGGGTTTGGGGGAGTCCTGTTCCCTTTGAAGCCATAGTTAGGAGAAGATTCTTCCCCCAGAGGGTGGCTGGGCACTGCCCAGGCTCCCCAGGGAACGGGCACGGCCCCGAGGCTGCCAGAGCTCCAGCAGCATTTGGACAAGGATGCACAGGGTGGGATTACTGGGGCGTCCTGTGCGGGGCCAGGAGCTGGACTGGATGATCCCTGTGGATCCCTTCCCACCCAGGATATTCCATGGTTCTGTGGCAGTCAGAGGCACCAGGGACTGCAGAGGGAGCCCTGATACCCAAGACCCCTGGAAACACCCAGCACGCGGGGTCTGAGTCTGGGATGAAGCTCTTGGTTTACCGGACATGGAGGTATTTGGTCATTTGGACTCAATGACCTCAGAGATCTTTTCCAACCTTAATGATTCCGTGAATTTTAATACATAAGCATGAAAAAAACCATTGGTGAACTCCTGGAATCTGTTGCTACAGAAGGCTGTTGAGGCACGTAATATCATCAGGTTCAAAAATTCGTGGATGACAGGCTCAGCCACGGGTGGAGAAGTGCCAGAGGGGCCCTCTCCAGCACCCCTGTGTGATGGAGGTGGCTGCTGGGACAACATGAGGGCAATGGCTGCAGAAAGTGGCCTCCCTGCAGAGCATCTCTTGTTTCTGGGGTCCCAGACAGGTTCCTGAGCTGCCCTTACTGCTGGTCTGATGCAGTGAGGTCTTTCTTGCACTCTCATTATCTTACGACATTTCTTGATGTGAAAATGCATTTTTTCATTTGAGATCACTTTGAAAGTCACCTTTCCCTCCTCTAACTGCTGAGCTCCTCACAAGATTGTCAAGAATTTGCTTCCTGCACGTCTCTGCACAGCTCTGCAGTTGTCTGCCGGACCCCGAGCCCGCTGCGGACATGTCCCACCCTCGTGGCCTTGAAGCCTTGCTGAGTTACAGCCCCCTGCCCAGGCACCCTGTTCGTTTGGGGGTCCAAAGCTGTGAGTGCCTTGGATGGTCCCTTCCTCTCCATGGGAGGTTCCAGGCTCTGCAGAGGGGATGCCTTACCAGGACTCAGATCTCGCTCCCGAGCCAACACATTTTATAACCCGTTTCACTCCGTGTAAACTGCCATTGGCAGGAGTTTATGTCAATATGTTGGGCCAATCCCCCAAGACTCCAGATAAGAGGCAAACACTCCACTCTTCTGCTGCCTACAGCGTTGAGAGAGAGGCCAGACTTGATCTAATCTCTCTGTTTGCATTATAAGCATGCCTGGAGGCCTTGCTGTGCTGGGTCCTACACGTCGACCTAAGGGGAGACCGTTCCTGCCTTGAGTACCTGGCAGCCAAACGCGGCGATGGGGATGGAAGATGTGAATGGAGCAAGAGGCACGGGCTCGTTTGGCAGTGGCCAGTGGGATACTGGACTCCTGGCAACCAGCTGGAGGTCTAGGACTGTTATGTGTCCCAGTTAGGGAAGCCTAATACTCTTTAATTGAGCTCTTGTGGCTTGGCATTGCGAATTATGAATGGTCAGCACGGACCATTGTGAATGGTCAGCAGCAAATCCGACCTTGGCAGCGCTCTTGAGGGTGCTGGAAACACCTCAGGGGAATGAATGCACGGCTTTCTTAATTAGCTAAACAAGGCCCTGGGAGCTGGGTGTTGAAAGCTCTGTTGTTTAATTGCGCTCTCACATCATATCTGCTCACCGAGTGAGCCCCACCTGCTTTAGTCATCGAGAACGAGCCAGCGAGGATGGACATTTCCCAGTCTCTGGTGGGAATGGGGTAGGCAAGGGCAATGAACTCCCTTCACGAGCGAGCTGCGCCCACATTTCAAGCCCAACCAAGCCACGGCGACATGGGGTGTGACTTCATACTGCTGGTTTGGGTTTTTTTCCTGGATAATTGCTCTTGCTGAGAAACCCAATGGGAGGCGACTTCTGGAAAAGGGCAGTGGGCTGGAAGTCATGCTGGGAGGGTGCCGTGGTGCACCCAGTCTCGCAGAGGAGAAGGGGGAGGGATGGATGTGGAAGATTCCGGCTGGGATGGGAGTCCAGCAGAGGGCACTTGCTGAATGCATCAGCACCCGGCCCTGGGCCACAGCTTAATTACAAACCTTGGCATTAGAACCATCTCATCCTGCAGAGTCCACGGTTACTCAGTGTATCGGTTTCATAAACTTGCCTGCCTGCCCTCCGTGACTCAGTTAATAATAATTAAATGATTCTTTAACAATGCCGGGGAGATTTCCAGCTATTTTTCAATATGCATTAATAACGCTTAATGCTGGTGCACTTCCAAAATTCCTGGGGTCTAGGTTGCTGAAATATACCCACATTGATGGGTCTGATTCTCTGTTCCCTTGGGCAGTCATTTACTGGCATTTAAAATGCAAAGTAGGTGTAAGTGAGCGGAGAGCGCTGATATTGGTGGGATTTTCTCTTAATGGTGCTCAGGTTTGTGAACCCGGTCCAACAGCCCTTGGTGCTGCAGAAGGCTTCAGCAGGCTTTGGAGGGCACTGGGCACGGCTGTGCAAGGTGAGAGGCATGGGTTGTTATCCAAAACTCCTCCAAAGGCCTCGACTTGCTGACTGTGCAATTAGGCAAGTGTCTCCTGGGAACCAGCAGGCTTCTCTCGTGTGGTGTCCTGCCAGGAGGGAAAATGTTCAGATGCAAAGTTTCCTGCAGCAACTGGACCCATCCCTCTCCTCTCCTCTCCTCTCCACT
>VXBT01008871.1:550385-594298 GCA_013400235.1 Oriolus oriolus
AGAAAAGCAGCTGTTTGATGTCTCCAAAAACTGGAATTAGCCCTGTAGATCAAACATCAGTTCTCCTGCTGCTTTAATAATGGAAGGATCCAGTTGCATTAAGCACGAGGATATCATTACAGCATGCACGGTGCTTACACATAAGCTAACCCCTAATTCCCCTACTTAGCAGCTAATGCATGTTATTATTATTTACTCCTGCAGCGAGAGGCTCAGCCGCGATCCGAGTCCTGCGGGGTGAGGCGCTCCGAAGGAGAGTCCCTGCCCCGGAGAGCTCCGAGCCTAAATAAGACAACAGGAGACAACAAAGGAAATGTTGCTGCCCCCGGGGCAGCGGGGCGAGAAGGGACGCGCAAATACCCCGGGGCAAGTTTGCAGCACAAGCAGGAATAAGACGCTTGTGGTTGCAGCCCTGATGGAGCCAGCCGCCACTCCTGAAGGTGGTACCGGGGAGCTGGAAGTCAGCTCAGCCCCCTGAAAATGAAGTTTTTCATCTGGGCTGCTCGTTCCAGCTGTCTCCACGGTCAATGGGGACAGGTCGATGCCTTTTATTGTGAGTGGTGTGAAACACTGGAATGGGTTGTCCAGAGAGGTGGTGGAGGTCCCATCCCGGGAAATATTCCAGGCCAGCTTGTACGAGGCCCTGAGCAACCTGATCTGCTGGAGGTGTCCCTGCCCATGGCAGGGGGTTGGATGAGATGAAGTTTAAAGGTCCCTTCCAACCCAACCCATTCTGGGATTGATCTGATGATTTAATGATTCCCTCCATCCTCTATAGGTAGGAGCATCTTCCCACTGACCACAGAGACCACAGTAGTTTTTATCCAAAATGAGATTTTACAGCCCTTTGAGATGCCTTGGAGCACCTACAGCAGCCAGAAGTACTGACAGCCATGGCACACCCACCAGAGACTCCAAACTCATGGATGCGGCAGGTGCCAGGAGGGATCCAAAGGCGTCTCCACTGAGCAGAGCCCTGGATGACCAAACAAGAGTGAACATTTCAGCAGAGGAGGTGAAGCCCAAACCCAGTTCCCAATCCTAAGAGCAGGACTGTGGGATACAGGGTATTTATCCCTCGGGGGCAATTGCACCTTTCCATGAGGTGCAGGTAGAAGGTGATGTAAGAAGGTGTGAGAGGAGTGGTGGCCTTGTTAATCGAGGCTGAAATTGCTCACACGAGCTCCAAGTTCCGTTCAAAGACGTTCAGCACCACCTCGGCATCATCTTCTGTCCTGCACAGAGGGAATGGGGATCCCTGCTTTTCTCCCAGATGCTGCTGAAAGCCTCTGCTCAGGTTTAATGAGGTGCTCTGAGAACCTTGAGGGAAAGAGGCTGTAGAAATTAAAATAATTCCTGCAAAGTACAACACCAACTAAATATTGCTGCTGTGTGATCACAGACTCAAAACACTGCTCCAGCCTCGGTCTGAGGGGACAAACGTCCTTCTCTTGATCTTCTCCCCCATCCATGCTGGTGCCAGAGTAAGATTTCAAACATATTTCTCAGCTGAGTGAGTGTCTCCTCCTCTTAGATTACCAGGGTATGTCAAATGGCCAACTCTGCCTCTTCTGAACCCAGTTGTTCTATGAATTTATGGCTCAAGATGGGCAATCTTTGAACATGGCCTGATAAAAAAAAATCCTGGCACTGTGGGACCAGCACTTAAATTTCACTGTAAACAGGGAAAATTTTTTATTGTGATAAATATTCAAGCTTAGGAAGAAGGGACTCAAGCAATGAAAGGGGAAATTTGCTTGAAAGGCTTCGAGATGGTTGGATTTGTTTGTAAGCAGCAAATGGTAAAAATCACGAAGAAGGGGCGCTGAAAATCTGAGGGAGGAAAACCCTGGGCCCTCCCTGAGAGGCATCACGGTCTGGTCTGAGGGGGTTTGGCAGCTTTCTGCAGGGACTGGTGCCCTTCCCATCTTGTGGCCCACCAAGGACGGGATCTTTCCCTCCCACACCGCAAGAGTGTCCCCAAGTAGGTTTCTTACGGAGTTATGCCCGACCCAAGAGCAGAGAAAGGGGGGATTAAACTTAAAATTAACTTTATCTCAAAATGTGAAAATGGAAGACAGAAATTACTGGCATTTGTATTTATGGGTTGTAAACTGTCAGACTTTAAAACTAGAACTGCTCCAGGATAGCAGGACAATTATAACTGCAGAATCTTCATTTCATCCCATTCGGGAAGAAAAACACTTCATATCCTTCTGTAATTTCCTTCATCCTATTTATGACCTTAGTTGAAGGTTTTTAGAGATTGGGACACAGCACTCTCTACCCCAAGGAAGGATGTGATGAGTAGACAAAGTGAGGTCACAGAAACTGAAATTTCTGAGAGGACAATTAATTGCACAAATCTATAATTCATCATAATGAGTCACATTTCCTCTCTGACAGCAAAAAAAAAAAAAAAAAAAAAAAGAAAACCCAGCCCTTTTCATGCTGTATTGCAGAAATTGAATGACTATGATAAGAACAAGCCAGTTAGGGACATCCTTGAAGGGATGTTATATTTAAAATAGAATTAATTTTGCTTAGAGAGGAGAGACGGAGCAGATTTCTCCAAGTTCATCCAAGCAAGATTATCTGTGGCTGTAGAAATGTTCAGAGCTCCAAGAAGAACACAAAAAATAACCTTATGGCGTGGATTATTTAGGTCAGGAATTGCAATAGATTTGATAGGTTCTCATAATTTTACATACAGTTGTTTTTTCTCGCTGAGGACAAAGCTGCTGAGCCAATGCTGCCCATGCTGGAACAGATTTCCCAGGAAGTGACCATGGCACCAAGCCTGACAATTCCAGGAGCATCAGGAACACGGTGGGAGTTTTGGAGCTGTTCTATGCAGGGCCAGGAGCTGGATTCAATGATCCTTGTGGGTCCCTTCCAGCTCAGGATATTTTGTGATTCTATGACGTTGCAGCCCTGGGTATTTTGTTGGGATTGCAAAAATGTAAAAGATCGAAGTTGTTCATTTGACCTGGTGCCGTAATGAAACAGTGATGGCTGCAGTAAAAGCTGTAAGAGCTTCAAAACTGAGCTGGAAAAGAGCAGCATTTCTGCTTTGTCACGAATCCCCCACAACCTGAGACACTCACGCACGACGTCATCTCACTTGTGGCCTCGCTGAGCTTTTCCTTGGCTTTCCTGTAGAGCAAGAATAAATAAACACACGGGTTGAGTTGAGCTTACCTTGATTGATCTTTGCAGATGAACTCTCCCTCCCTTTAGCCATGATTTCTCCTGCTTCTGAAACCCCAAAACGAGAAATATTCCTAAGAAATATAGTGTTGGTGTTGGAGCACAGGCAGAGGGTGGACAAAGGTACCACCCCTGGCTTTGAGGTGCATGAGCCGAAGGTGAGTGGAAGCTGAGAGGAAATAAATTTCTGTCGCCATTTTAAACTTTTGTTTTACAGCAGCATCTCAGTTCTCAATGAAATGAAGTCTTCACTGTGCTTGGTTTTGTGCAGGAGCTTAAACTCTGCATTTGTGCGTGGGCAGAGGGCTGGGTCTCCAGTTGTGTGGACAACTGGAACAACCTGGCTGGCATCAAAACTCACTTTTCCCTGAAAACAGTGCAGCTGCATCCAAAGTGCCTTCCTCAGGCTCCCAAACTGAGCCAGCCACTGCTCAGGATCAATCAGTGCCATGGGCCAGGCTAAAAATGCAACCAAACACGAGCAATCCTTAAATCCATGTCTCTTTTGTGCTGTGGAAGAGGGGCAGTTCTTACCTTAAAGAGCTTGTGATGAAGGTGATGGAGAGGGGGAGGAAGGACACAGCATTACCCAGGGTACAGCTGGGCCTGGCACAGATATCCCACAAATTGTCAGAGAATTGTTTTCAGACTCACAAATGGCAGCACTGACCACACCATGCAAGGTGGAAATAATGAAAATTAGATAAGAACTGTGTATTTTGAGCAAATTGCAGTTTCCTTCCAGAGTGCCAATAATGACACTTCAACCAACAAATGGCAGCAGCTCGACTATTTTTAACGAAGTTTTCGTCATCACAGGACTCAGAAAGATGAGACCTGCTCAGTGAAAACATTTATAAAAGTCAAACAGCTCTGCTACAGTGAAATGGATCCCAAACTTTGTCACTCTGTCCCCTGAGTGTTGCAATCTCTGCTTCCACATTCCTGGATTTCTGATCTTCTTTCTCCAGTGCTGTTTAGGATTTATCTGCTCAAGCACAACCATTTTAGATAAATCAGATATGTTATTCTCCAACGGTGCTTATTCCTCCCTGCTGACCCTGGGAGGGCTCTTGTGTGAGCAGCTCACACCTGAAGTGAGCTGAGATGAATCCCACCCCTGCTGCCTGCACCCTGCTGGCTTGTGCCAGCTTGAATGTCAGACTTGTTCAGCTCTGTATGATTTCGTTATTCCCAGCCACCTGGAATCCACAGATCATCATCCTAGGAAATGAAATACATTCCTTGACTCGAGGAATCAGCGCTGGCAGGAGCAGAGCACTCTCCCTTGGGTTGTGCCGTGTGGGAGCTGGTGGCACCGATGTCCCCTGTGCACGTGCAGCGAATCAGGAGATGCAGCTGAGCAATTTTCTTTCTTTTTTTTTTTTNTGCCAGTGGACCATTTTTTTTTTTTTTTTTTTTTTTTTTTTGTTTTTTTGGCTGAGAAGGCAAGATTTGCTTCAGGATTACTTATGCAAACAGCTTGCTCTCTGCATGGCTATAAACACTAATTTGGAGACCCACACCAAGCTGAAGGGTTGTTTATGAGATGTTGATGAGGTGGAGGCCAAGGAGGTGTTTATGAGGCAGTGGCAGTGCCAAAGCCAAACCTCTGAGCCGTGACTGGCACGGTCCCATCTCTCCAGGCTCAGCCACAGAGGCAGCTTATTGCACTCACTGGGAATTCTGATGAGGAACTCTTCACAATTAACCCGGCGGTGGGACGGACGGGCAAGAACTGAATCCTCCCCAGGTTCTGGCAGCTGAGCAAGGAACTCCTTGCAGAGAGGAGAGAAAAGCTCATGTGAGAAGAAGAGTGTGGTACTGAACCCTCTGGTTAATCAGTGTCCATGGTGTCCTTTCCTCACCATTCTGAACAGCCTGAAATCACAGCTTTTTGAGTGTCCTTATGGTTTAAACTCACGTAGGAACCGCAACGTGTTTTCAGACCTTCCCCCCGTGAGCTCTTCTCCTCTTGCAGTTTGAGGCCTCCTATGCTTCCAATGTTTATTTTTAAGTATGACATGATCTGGGTTTTTTTATCTGTGCAGACATCATGTTCTTCATCATCCTGTGGAGATCCTACAAAGCTCTTGGTGCTGGAAAGGACGTGGCTGAGAACCATCAAGGACTTTATGGGAGAAATATTTTTTATCAATAGTTGCCTTCCATCAAAAGTGGAGGTGTTTTGGATGGACACTTGTTCACAAACCCTCTGCTGAGTGAGAGTCTCTGCTTCTAGTTTTCAGCCTCCTCGCTTCCAGACCAACAAATCTTTTCTAAGCTTCCTTACAGTTCGTTTTTTCTTCCTAAGTACCTTAGAATTTCCCTTTCTCTACCCTGTTCCATCTTGTCTACATCTTACTCAAAATTATGTGCCCGAAAACAAATCATTAACTCTGTTCACTTAAACATTGCTTAAACAAGAAATGCTTTTAAAATCAGGAACTTCTCTCTTTTCTGGTTATTCTTGACTCCAGATTTTGTAGCTCCCTGGTGTCTGCATTCCCCATGAGTATCTCACAATATCTCAAAAATTACATTAAAAGATAATCACTTCATGAGGAGTCTCTGCCCTTCCTTTACAAATCCAAATTCCTTACAAGTCCAGGGACTTCCTTGTTTTTGTGGCTCAGAGGTCTGAGGCCTTTGGGGCAGGTGAGGTTCAGTCTGGAAGGTCCCTGGTACAAACTGCTCTGCCCAGGATGGAGGTGGAGAATCCACCTGCTAAAGGGGGAACCTCGTTTGAATTTCCTGTGTAAGTTTTTGTGCCAGTGTCGAGATCCCAGCTGGATCAGGGCGCTTCCAAGGAGGATCTGATAGTGGAGTGACCATGTCCAAACTTCTCCAAGTTAGGAATGGTGGGCCCTGGCACAGGTGGAAGGGGATTGAAAGGGAGGATGAAGAAATGGCATTTCACAGCCCAAGGGGATGCTCTGTCACCAGGACAAGGCTGCAGGAGCCTGCTGGAGTCCTGAACAGAGATCCTGCTGCAAACAGGGAATGTCACCGGCTCCAGAGGCAGAGCCCGAACTTCTTCCCTCCTCTGTCCTCACTAGCACTGACCCTGGGCAGATGTTCACCGAAAACAGCAGGGCCACAACCCAACCAAAACAAAATCCCACCCCCCAAACACACCTGTGGAGGGAAGCACAGATCCCACATCACTTACTTCAGGAAAGGGGCCAGATATTATAATAAGGACATTGGATAAAATAAGATTTTTTTTATAAAAAACACCAATTGGAAAATGAGCGCAGGGAAGGAGACATACCAGCTGCTGCCCTGAAATAATATGGCAATTGCATTAAGAAACTCCTTTTATAATAACAGAACATGCAAACATCAGCAGTGTGGCATCACCCCAAGCTGTTTAGATGCTGGATGTTTATTTACACAGCCAAGAGCCACGTGGGAAGGTGTTTTGTCTGCAGTGAGTGAAACCTTGTGGCTTGATTTAGAAGAAAGACCTTTCCAAGATAAACACAGCTGGTGTTGTGGCACGGGAACACGGGGCTGGGAAAGAGGAAAAAAAAAGCAAAGATGACGAGCCAGCATCTTCTCAACCTTTGGTTAGAGGCTGCTGGAGTCATAATTCACTCAAAGGTACAAGAACAAAACCCTAATCGCTCCCTCCCACCACGCTAAGATCTGAAAGCCCAGATATTGTGGTGGGCACAGCAGGAAATGCTCCGTCAGGTGCGGAGATGGGGCTTTGGCTGGGCTGTGTGAGAGGCTGGTGTGTCCATCGCTGCCCCCCGAGCTGCAGCTCCTCTGCAATTACGGGCTGCCCGTGCTCTTAATAAAGCAGAGGTTGGCTCATTATTCACATAATCGCCTGGAAAATGTATTTCTCAGGCTTGCTCTTTGCTCTATCAAAGCCTTGTTTCTATATCTCTCCCTTTTTGTCTGTCCCCCCTCCCCTCCTTGCCCCTGTGAGGCGACCAGGGATGTCTTGCAGTGGAGCCCTTGCCTGTGATTAACGTGCTGACCTAGCAATTATTCACATCTGGATGGGTCTTTGTTCTACTTTGAAGTCTCTCAATGACTTCTCTTTCCCCTCACCTGTCTTCATTTTCCCCTCTGCGCCCCGACCCCACCTCCTCCCTCTCCACCTTGTCTATCAGCCCTCAGAAGTGCCAGTGGGCCCAAAATGAAATACAGGACGGACCAGAAATTCCTCCTTAATGGGCCCAGGTGAGCTCGGAGTGGCAAAGGGAAGGTTCAGACCTTGAAGATGACCTTTCCAAAGTGCTTAAGTCAATAACAGTGCGCAACCCTCCCCAGCCCCTTGCTTATAATTGACAAGGTGGAGATGGACTGGAGGCTCTTTCTTCTCTCCAAGCACGTGAGATCTTTTCATCTTCACCCAAAAAGAAGAAAAGGGGGAGAGGGAGAGGGAAAAAGAAGGAGCAAAGAGCTGGGCGATGGGAGAGATAGGGTAACTGGTTGGGCACAGAGGGAGGCTGGGGAGCTGTGGCTCCTCCCGAGGTCCTCCTGCCTCGGTGGGAGAAGTCTTGGGTGAGCAGCAAATCTCACAAATTGTCTTTTGTACGGTGGGAGAGGAGGAGGGGATGCCTCCCTCTTCCACATTCCTCCATCCAGCCACCCAGCCACATCCACCAGCCGCTGGTTAAGGAGAAAGATGAAGAGTTGTGGGGCTGGGGGGAGCGGGAAGTCCCTTTGCTTGGAGGAGATTAACTTTTGGAGTAAAACACAGGGCGATAGTCTTTCACAATTGCCTTCCAGCTGTGACAGGCAGTGCTCAGATTAATTAGATTACGGATGCTCTTTTATATCTGAGAGATGGGTTGGGACAAGGTAGGGTGGGGGGCTGGGAGAGAAATGCTTCATTATTATTTTTTTTATTCCATACTGCTGTTTCTTAACGTAACACAGCTGCTCCCCACCTGCTTCCAAGGCCAGTGGTCAGCAAAATGCCTTCAAAGGGTCTGGGTGGGCTTTGGAAAACATGACTGGAGCAAGCACTGCTGTCGGAGGACATGGAGAAAAGATGTCCATGGTCTCTAAGGAAGCAGAAATAATAACTGTGATGTGAAAGACATGAAGGTAACATGACCAAAATCAGATTTTTTTTTTTTCCTTTAAGTAGAAGGTGTAGGAGGTGAAATGATTATGGGAAAACACAGATTTTTGGTACCCAAGGAATTGCATCCAAAGGAAGCTGTGCCCATTTCTAGCACAGAGCATGCAAAGAGTTTCAGGCTTCTGTTTACGTATTTTTTATCCACCTAACCTTGAGAACTCCTTTTTTGCCAGGTTTTCTGGAAGTAAGGAGAGGAAGCAGTTTGTACTTTTCTCCTGTGGGCATTGGAAAGAGCAGGGACAGAAAAATGCACAGACTGAGGATACATTTATGACAGAGCAAGAAAAATGTGGGGTGAAGCCCCAAATTATCAAAAGTCTTGCAAAGGAAACCTGCTGTTCCAGAAACTTTGCTGCAGGATAATTTTACCTGTCTTTAGATGTCAAAACATTCAATTCCAAACAAGGCTCCTCACTCTTCTTTTATAACCAGCAGGCAACTCTGAGGATGCTTCTCTGCCCTTCAGATGGGATGAAATTCTTGGATTAATTCTCTTTAATTGAACAAGGCCAATATGGCCAATTGTCACTATTAATTCCTGAACCACAGCTGAACAACTATAGATTATTTTAATTCATTTCCAGCTTTTGACAAACTCAAAGATGTTCCCTTCCAAAACATGTGGTCCAGTTGGCAGAGGTTTTGCTGATATTGGTTGACCTTCCAAGATGCAAACTCTCCATGGATGATGCTATGGAGCTGTGAGGTCATGAGGTGGTCTCCACTCTCGGTCCATGAAATTCAACACCCAGGATTTGAGTTTCTCTCCAGGCTCAAGGTTGATCACAACCACCCAGGTTGCTCCTTCCAGTGAGAGCAGTCAGGGCTGGAGGATGCAGCATGAGATAAACCCCCATGGGGATGGAGTTGGATTGAAATGTGGAATAGATCATCCACGTGGAGCAATAAAAAGAGCAACCTGGTGGGAACAGGGAGCTTGAGACTCAAGCAGCCCGAAAAAGACATGAAGTTTTAAAGAATGAGCCCTGGATATTGGTCAGGATATTTGTGACATTGAATGCAAGTGCGTGGCGAGTGTGGGAACAGCTCGTGTGGCCAAAACTAGGACATGTAATTCCACGGAGTAGGGAATGTTCTGTTTCCCAAGGAAGCTGCAGCTTGGAGAACTCGGGACACAGTTATCGGAGGGCTGTGTCCCACAGCTGGGTCTGTGGGGGGAGCGAATCCTGCAGGATGAGTCAAACACAAGGATAACAGGCAAATGTTTCCTGGTTTAAGCCCTGTTGGACAAACCCTGGGAAAAAAGACACGGGTGGAGACACTTGTCCCTTGTGTGGGAACCTCTCCAAGGTGCAACAGACCCGTGTCTGGACCATCTCTGCCACCACCACCTGCCCAGCCCTCACAGGTCTCTGACAGGGTGAAGGGACCTCTTACAAAGGTCACTCTGGACTTGTTGTATCAAGAATATCCAACTTTCCAGAAATTCATGGTGTGCCTGCAGGCCACAGACTGTTTCTTTCTGCTCTAAGGCAGGGAAGAGGCAACTTCAGGAATCATTCACAGCCAGAAGGTTCATCCCAGGGGTGCTTTTTCTCCATGATGGGGACCCTGTTGTTGGGAGCAACAAGGAGCCATGATGCAGCGCGGCCATCATGAAACCCCTCCTGGCTCCATCCCCAAAATCCTTGGATGGAGCCATACTTGGAACTGCTTTTGGAAGGCCCTGGCTTGTTTTACCCCCACAGGACAGGTGGACACACTTCCTAGAAGGTCCATCCTGGTCCCTGCCCCTGGATAGTCCTTCACTGTCACCTCTCCAGGCTCCCAACCAGTGCCAGGCAGACATTCCATGCTTTGGAGGTGACATCAACACCACATGGGTGACACCTGAGCAACACCTTCATTGTCCTTCCAGCTCCATTCCCCTGTCCCTTTGCCTGTGCTCCTCCCAAATGTAACCATGGATGGGCCTGGAAAGCTTTTCCTGGTGGGACAAGGGAATGTTTGTCCATCACAATGTCCCATCGGCCTCCCTGCAGCTTCTGAACCGTTCCTACTTCGTAGAATCATGGAATTCTCAGGTTGGAAAAGACCTCTAAGAACATAAAATCCAATTGTTAATTCACCACTGCCTAAGCCACCACCAAACCACATCCACAAGTGCCACACCCACACAATTTTTGAACATTTCCAGGAATGGTAATTCCACCATTTTTCTACGTGGGAAGTGTGGTCCAGTGAATTTATCCCACTCAGTGCCGTATCCTTCATATACTGATAATTTTATACATTCCTCTGAGCTGGGAGGTTTAGAGAGCTGCGTAAAAGTGTGCAGGGAAAGAAAATAAAGCAAAATATGAATCCCAAAGGACATTCATGGATGGAGGATCCTCCTGCGGCAGGCTCTGGTAGGAGCAGCTGTTCTGATCATGCACATGGCTTTGCCTGAGACTCAAGGAGCACCTCCCCACCCCAAACCGCTGTTCAGTGCCAGACCAAATGGCACAAACTCACCCCAAACATGAATCAGTTGATCACGGCTGGATAGTTTGTGCTGCTTTTTTCCCCTGATGTCTTTATTCTTAATTTTAAACCAGCATCCCATGGTGATGTCCCACTCTGTTGCCTTTAACTCTCAATTATGCAGGGATTATCGCAGAATTAAAGGTGCATTTATAAGGCTTTTAGGAGGAGCCTGTGCTCTGCCACTGGCCATGGAAATGAATAATTCCAGGGACTTTTATCCCCCTTCCAACCAACGCAAAAAGCCTCTTTTCTCTTCAGCTTCCAAACCTGCCTGTAAACAACCTGCCTTGAAACAACCCCCGACCCTCCCTCCTGCCCTCCACACTCCTTCCACTCAGTTTTCTTCCTGTAATAGGTCTGGAAAGGTTGAAAGGTGCTGAACTCTTGTGCAGGGAATTCAGCTTTAAAGACCCTGAACTCTGAGATTCCCTGAGGGGCACAGAGGAGGGGAGGAGGAGGAAGGGGGGGTGTCTGGTTCTTTAGCACGGTGACCTAAATGATACATCTCATGTACATGTCATGTCAAATGTCATCTCCAGGGCTGGAATTACTCCGAATAACCTGTCTGGTCAGTGGAGGTGACTGAAAATGCTTAGCTGCAAGCCATTGCTTTGAGAAAGTCTTGCCTTTTATGCTTCCTTTTTTATTTATTTATGGGCTGGGGATTTTTTTTCCCTGTCCTTGCGCAAGACCCACCAAGTGACTTTTGCTCCGACCGATTGTAGATCTGCCTGAGGAGCAGCAAACAGCAGCTGCAAAACAGGAAGGAAAGAGTGAATCCCATTAGGAGGTGGTTTTTTTGGGGGTCAGAAATGAGAAACTGGGCCCAGGAATGATGGCTGGAGGCAAAAGTTTGAGCAATTTCACTTGGCTGGGCTCAGCAGGGAGGAGAACACTCAACTGGGGCCTTCCAGCAGAGCTTTGGACCCCGTGTCCTGCAAAGCCAAGCAATGGGGACAGTGTATGGTCATTGTCCTTGAGGGTGATGGCTCCATCCCCCAAACCACCTCCTCTCCCACATTTTTCTCCTTCAAAGCCTCCTACCACCATCCATCCTTTGGGAAGCACCCGTGGACTTCCCAAAAAGGTGCCTTGGGGAATGAGCACTGCCTGCTCAAAGGCATTTCAATCCGCCCAAAACCAGGCAGTGGGAGATGAAAACGTGAATTAATTCACACCAGAAATAGGGCAGGGGTGCCTCAGGAGGGAAAAAACAGCCCAGCTGTTTGTCTTTAGCAAAAAGAAAGATTTGGGACAATCTTCTTGGCCAGGATAAATGTCCAAAGTTTAAACAGGTGACGTTTGGGATGCCATTTAACAGGGAGGGAGAAGATGCTGAAGCAAAGCCTGGGATCATAAGCTGAGCCTTCCTCTGCATCAACAGCAAAATAAATTCTTGCAAAGCAAGACCTGGTGTTCCCAAGATCTGATCTTGGGTAGGGGGATCAGGACCACTGAAACAGGAATAAATACAGAGCTGGGTGTTTGTTTCATTCTTAGCATTGACTTCTGCACCTTTGGAATCAGAGATGCAGGTCTTCATCTGAGCAGAATTATTGGGATTATTCCTTCTACCTGAAGTTTTTTTTTGGGTTTTAGCTGAAATGGTTTTTTTCCCAGGCAGTGGGAACTCAAAACTTGGAATTTGGGTATGTGGAATTCAGATCAAGAGCTTGAACCCCTCCAGAGGGAGAAAGTGGCCAGCAGCTGGAATGGCTTTGCCAACACTCACGTGGACACATCTGAGAGCATTTTTTCTGTACCAGCTTTTTGGAGGACAGGAACTCTCTTGTGAAACAGCACCTAATCCCTGCTCCTGCACACCAGAGATTTCCAAAGAAAGGTTTTTCCAAACTCAGCAATGCATTTTGCCATTTTACCAGCAGGATACTGTTCATACTCGGGATTTCAAGTGGGAAAGAAAAATTAGATTAGGCCTTCCCAGCAACTCCTATTAAAATTTGTTGTTTGTTTTTTTTAACGTAGATCTACGCAGCGATGGGATTCCTTCGGCTTTTTGATAAACGCTTTGAACTTCCAGCTGTTCTTGTGAAGAGAAGGAACATCAAACACATTTCTGCAAAGGCCGTTCATGTACCTGAGAAGCTCAGGGCTCTGTTCTTCTCAAAGTGTGGCTTCTCCCGGGAAATTGGGAGAATTCCCCATTTCTGTGATAGACTGGCCTTGTTATCAAGCTTCATTAAAGATCTTTTTCAATCCATCACTGTTCTTCAAGGACCCACAACATCTCAGTACGGGTTGCCCCTCAGCCACGTGCAGAGCTTCTTTTTAGGTCCTCCCACAACAATTTGGAACAATAATGTTTTGAAATACCAAACAGCAACCAATTAATCACTGGGAAAGACAGGTCAAGGATGTCTCTGAGGCTGGGCCACCTGTGGGTGAGAGAGAGAGGGGAAAAGGCTCCCGTGGCACAGATTTCTTGGGTGAGTGACCCTCAGTTGGTTTCTTGGTTGTGAAAACTGGATCTGGGATTGCTGCCTCGGCCCAGAAATGTTCCCTGATGCCAGGTGAGGCTGCGGGGCTCGGACAGGGAGGGTGGAAGGGCTGTGCAGGGCCTTGGAGCCAGGAGGAATCCCCTCACTGGGTGGGTCGCTGAGTGAAGACAGTGTTCCCCCTGCAGGGAGCTCGCTGCAGCTCCTGAGCCTCCCGTGCCTGTGGTTTTGGGGAAGGCAGAATTATTTGGGCAGCCAGTAGAGCAGAAATGTGTGATTTATCGCGGGGAATATCCCGATGTTGCTTCAGTAATTGCTGAGGCTGCCGTGGCAGAAGGTAGGAATGACTTAGGAAGCAGCACCTCTTTCTTTTGAAATCAGAGCCTTGGTGAACGCTTCCTGCGTGTTGGGACTGGAGAGATGAGCTGCTCTTTTTCATTTTTAGTTCCTTTTATTTTCTCCTTGTTTTGTTTTTTTTCCCCCCCTCTTAGTTTCCTGAGAATAAAGTGTTGCTTGCAGAGAATCTATAGAAATAAACCCAGAGGATTTGAAAGTTAAAGAATATGATTATGGAGATTAATTTCTTTCCAGTTCCAGAGCTGAATTTAACAGGGAAGAGGAGAAGGAGGGGAAAATGTGGGGTTTTTTGGGAGAAGGAAGTTTTTCAGGAATCTGGGGAGAGTTTCTAACATTGAGTTGCGGGCCCTCACCTGAAAAGTTACCTGAGAACAACTTCAGTGTCTTCTGCCTCTCTTTCCTGTGCTCCTGTGTCCAATTTTGGGGACGGGAGCACTCAGTGGAGCTGGGTGAATGCACAGGCTGGAACCAGGGTCTGGAGAAAAACCTGGGGTTCAACTGTTCTGCCCCTTTTTCATAGGAAATGGGAGAGGGAAGGGGAAGGGGAAGGGAAGGAAAAGGAAAAGGGAAAGGAAAAGGAAAAGGAAAAGGAGAAGGAAAAGGAAAAGGAAAAGGAAAAGGAAAAGGAAAAGGAAAAGGAAAAGGAAAAGGAAAAGGAAAAGGACCAATATCCACCCCAATAGGTATTCTGACCTGAGAAGGGTTTGAGGACAGGAACAGGGAGGAAAAGATGAGGGAGAGGATGGTGATCCAACCCCTTGAGAGGCCTTTCCAAAAGCCCCAGTGACCTCCTGGATGTGGGAAGGATCTGCAGATCTTTGAGGACAACCTTGACCTCCCTTTGGAAGAGAAAACCAGGGGTGCATTTGTGTGTTTAGGACCCATGAGCATCTCCTATGCTAAAGAACATTTAGTTTTGAAGGAGAATTCAAGGTTCAGTGTAAATTTTGGGGACAGGGGATGGGGAAAGAGATGGAAAAATGGTGTCTAATTTGCTTGGCATGCCTGGTCTTCTCACTGAGCATAGGTGGATACAGGAGGTTTGATTTTAGATGGTGGATGCTGGATGTGACCTCCTAGAGCCTGCACAAGTGTGAGTGATCCAGTTGCAAAGCTGATGCCTCATGGTGAAACGGAGGATTCTCCTCATTCAGCAAAAGTCTGCCATCAAAACAAGTTAAAGAAACAATAAAAAGGGCTGTGACACTGTGTAAATCAAAAATGGCATTCTTAATAAACTAAATGATTGGAAAGAAAACAGCTCGGAAGTGACAGATACAAAGTCGGTTCCATTTTTTTTGGCAGTTCAAATATCCATTTGAAAATAAATTGTTCAAACCAATGAAAAATGTTTTTGATAACAAAAATGGTACCGAGTCACGTTGGAGATTGGAAACCACACATCTTCCTTCGGAAAGGCCGACATAAAATAATTCCATTTCCCTCAGACAGATACTTTTTGTCCTTTACAAAGCAAAATGGAGGAAAACCACCGTTTCAGTGACAGACTGTCACACTTTTAAAATGCATTTCAGGACCAGAGATACGGGGCCAAAAAAGAGATGATGGATGAAGGAAAGTAACTTTGCCAGGCTCTTGTTTTCACTGAGGGATTCCCGATGCCCGACCTGAGCCTGCCTGTGGGAAAACAAGAGCGATTTTGCCACAAAACGTGTGGGATTGGGTTTGCTTTATCCTGGGACACACATCTGGGATGCCACTGACGCCTTTTCCTGGTCATAACATCAAGAAAGCTGAACAGAGTTAAGAGGGAAAAGGGTTTTGCCTCAGTGTTTATTGAAGGACCCTCAGGGGCGCCGAAATGCACATCGAAATGCACCCCGAAATGCCCCCCGGAGAAATGGCCCCCACAATGTGATGTGTGTGCAATTATAGGCCTTGCTAATTAGCACATCTATCAAAGATTGCCCAGGGAGGGACTCCAGCGAGACCCCTCAGCGAGGAACCTTCCCCTGGCTGGGCCTGGCTTTGTTTACAGAATGTGTTCTGGAGAGGCCCTCGGGGTCTGGGGTTCCCAGGGTGTTTGGGCTCTTGGCTTAACGGGATATTGGGTGTGAGGGAAGGGATCAAACTTAAAGAATTATAACTGTGTGGGCTAAAAGCACTGAGAATGCATAAAAGCTATGTAAAAGAGTGTATAAAAGGGGTATAAAAGAAAAAGCAAAAAATCATCACGGCATCACCACAGGCAGCTGCTGCCCAAACAGCCCCTGCTCGATGCTCTCCAACATCAAAGGCCGCATCATTGGACCTGCAGTGTGACACATCCCCATTTTCCTTGGGAAAACAGCTCTGCCAGCCCCCACCGCAGCGGCAGGGGGGGTATAGATATGCAGGAACGCCGTCCCTCTGGGGTGCTCCCCGTTATGGCCGGGGGGGGGGGGGGGGGGTTTGTGTGGGGCTGGAAGGGTCGCAGGCAGCTGATTGCACCCCCGAGCCTTTTATATGGTCATTAGGAGCCCCGAATGAGGGGGCTGCGGGGGCTTCTCACGCCTGCAGCCCAATCCGGGCAGCAGCCCCTCTCTCAAGTACCTGCTAACAGGTCCCCTGCCTTTGGTCTCAGTCAGGTCCCAGCGGACACCGGGCACCATTTCCTAAGCTAATAGGTGTGAGGGGAGCCAAGAATGTCACTCTTTTTTTTTTTTTTTTAAGGGCTTTTCAAGGCAGGCTGTAAACCTCTTGTTTTCCTCCTCCTTCGCTGGGTTTGTTGCCCTGCTTCCTCCTCTACCCCCTCTCCCCGCTCCCAGGTGGTGTTAAAAGTCAACAAGCTCCTTTGTCTCAGGGCTGGCTCTGATGCCTAAAAAGGCCAACCTGGAAACAGAGACCAGACAGGAGTGAGGGAATAAAGGTGGATATTTATTGGAAAGGCCTTCAGAGGCACACCCTGGGCAGGCCAAAGGCTGCACCCGAGATGGACCCCGAGTCACGAGTTCTTCACACTGTTACAGGTTTGGTCCATTTGCAGATCAGCATAAATTCACCAATTAAACTTCAGCTAATGATGGAACTGCCCCTCAGCTCGCCCCCCCTTCTCAAGGTGCTGGGTTACACATTTTGGGCCTGGGACGGGCTGGGTGTCCTTGGAGAGCAGGCCTGGAGAGGCTTTGTTATGTCTGTGTGAGCATGAGAGAGCAGCAGCTGACAGGCTGCGAGGCAGCTCAGAGTCACACACCGGGAACACAGGGAATACAGAATGTGTAAAATATAAAAGCTAAAACCTAAGGCATCAGCTTGTTCCCCGGGATGCTGGAGTAAATCCACATTGCTGGGGAGGTGGCAGTCCCGCATCCTTTCTGTCTTTCCAGGTCCTCCCAGGGGCTTTCTCCATCTTGGCCGTGGCTGGAGGTACCCAGGCTTGGGGCAGGGTCCTTGGTGGGGAAGTTGTAGCCACACAGGGCTGGAAATCCTCATTTTCCTTCAGCTTGCGGTGGTGCAGCTCAAGAAATGCTGCAGGATTAGAGTTGGGCTTGGTGATCTGAGAGATCTTTTCCAAACTTAATGAATTTATGACCAGCTGCAGAGGTGCTGAGGACAGCCAGGCAGGGGATGGAAGCTGGGTTTTCCCCTCCTGCCCTGGCTTATCTTGGAGCTGGAGAGATCCCAGTTTGCCTCGTAGCTCCTGATGGACCAGCCAGGATCCCAGAGCAGCAAACCCAGAGCATCAGGAGCCCAGCTGGCAGCCTGGCACGGGGCTGATCCTGCTCTTTGCCTGCACATTCCCACTGGAATAAAAGGGCTGCGAGCTGTTTTCCCAGTGCAGCAAGAGCAAGGAGGGATCGGGCCCAACTCTGAGGCTGATTCAGTGGGTTTGGCCCAAATCACCAACACTTTCTTTTAATTCCAGTGTCCCAGATCTGGAACACGGTTTTCTCCCCTCTCAGTGTAACATTGGAGGGAATATCTTTGCTGTACCTTTTCCCTTTAGGAACTGCTGGATGGTGTTGAGAAAAATTTGTGTTATCCCAACCAGCTTTGTAGAGGTCTCTTCTCCTTCAGAGGAGGTGGATTGGGTTCTGCTCTCAAAGACCCGATTTCAAAGCTATGATTGCTGGAAAAGTAGCAAAAGTAGTTTCATGAAAAATCATATAGGAAGGATCATCTCGGTTTCTTCAACCACCACAGTAAAAATAAAGATACTTACGAGCATCTCCTCAGGTCACTGGGAGCAGGACGATTTCAGAACAGTAAATGTGAGCCGTCAGGTGTGTCCTCCTGATGTCTGTGCAGGTCTCCCTGCCTCAGTTTCTCCCTGGAAAAAGAGGGATGGTGAGGCACAGCTCTGAGCTGAAATCTGGGAGCTGCAATGTGGCTTTGTGTGAAAGGACTTTAAGTTCTCTCCCTTCCTGCATCACCCTGTTGCAGGAGAAGAATCAGACTTGGATAGTTTTCTATTTCAGTGGGGTTTTTTTCATGGCAAACTTGACTTTTAACTCTTCCATGTGCTGTTTTTAGTGCTGGGATGACGTCCAGAGGTATCTCCAACCAGCACCTCCAGGACTGTGCCTGCTTCTCACCCCTTCCCCTCTTGACAGCACCATTCACCTCCTTGCCCTGGTGCAGCAGCAGCAGCTGAAACACCAAATCCCCTTCCAAGGGGAGAAAATCCCCGGTGTGGTGCTCAGAAAACTCCCACCAAAATGTCCTCCTGAGGGACACTGGGAGATATCCCATAGAATCATGGAATCACAGAGTGCTTTGGGTTGGAAGAGACCTTAAAGATCATCTACTGCAACCTCCCCACCACGGGCAGGGATGCCACCCATATTTCCCAGGGAAAGCCTTAGATTTTGTAGAAAAGAGGCAGTGCAAGAGCTGTAAAAAAATCCTGTTATCGGGGAAATCTCAAGGAACCTCTTTCTGACCTGGGTAAGGCAGCAGGAGTTGCCTGGGCTCCCCCAAAGCTTGGCTGTGTCATTCCTTCTCCAACTGCACTGGCTTTCCCAGAAGAGAGATAGGGATTTCACTGATGGCTTCCCATACATTTTTAGACTGGAAAGTTCTCCAAGTGCCTTAAATGCCTCTTGTTGAGGGCAATGCAAGATTTGTGGGCCTGAAGCCTGGGACATGTCGCTTAAAAACCTTGGAAAAATTATGCTGGACTCCTAAAGTGTCTCTGAATTTCCATGTCCAGAGGGGATGAACGGCTGGATCCTTCTCTCACGCATTTTTTGGTTCATGGATTGGGTTTTGGACACCACCCTGGATGTGGTGGGGATGGATGTGGGCCAGGGGCTCCTTTGGGAAGTGCAGCCTGGGGTGCTGGGGGTTAATTGTATCAGGACGAATACCTGAGGAATTAATAACAATTTGCTGCTCATCAGGCAGCCTTCCTTGAGAAATGTAACGCAAGAAAAAACACGTTGGGAAATGTCAGAAAAATGCAGAGAAAAAAGAAATTGTGGGGGTGGTGGTGTGAGGAAGCAGTTTGGGACCCCGGTCTGGCTCGGTCTAGGAGCCACACGAGAGGGTTTTCCCTGCTGGATGAGGCCACCCAGCACCCCAGGACCTGGATCTGCCCTTTGCTCAACTCCCCCAACCTCTGGGAGACCGAAGGTTTTGGGGGATTTCATTCAGGGCACGACCTGTCTTGCTGTGGTGCTGCAGCTCCATAAAAGGAGCTGGGGGAAAGAATCCGTCTGCTCTGGAAGGAGAGGCACGGCTGTGGTATGAAAAGCATTCCTGAAGAGGATGGATCACCTGGGTTCCTGTCAGAGTGAGAATCAGGGATGCGAACCCAGCGCAAGCCGTGAACAGCTGTCGTGTTATGTCCCCATCTGGGGAACTCCTTGCTGGGCCATCATAAAAAGGGAAAAGGCAAAAAAAAAAGGAGAAATAAAGTGATTTACAGCACTCTGAAGGAGTGCCTGGACCTCTGAGAGCTCACAAGTGCTCATGTTCCAGGGAATGAAAAAGTGAAGTAAGAGTTTTTTACAACTACCCCAAATTTTGCACATCAAGGATAAATGTGGACAGCCAGCTTGGTATGGGAGCATCTCCACATTCTCGGATTTCCGTGGCAAGGAAAGCTGCCACGGGTGATGCCTAAAGAGGCCAACCTGCAAACAGAGACCAGACAGGAGTAAGGGAATAAAGGTGGATATTTATTGGAAAGGCCTTCAGAGGCACACCCTGGGCAGGCCAAAGGCTGCACCCGAGATGGACCCCGAGTCACGAGTTCTTCACACTGTTACAGGTTTGGTCCATTTGCAGATCAGCATAAATTGGCCAATTAAACTTTAGCTAATGATGGAACTGCCCCTCAGCTCGGCCCCCTTCTCAAGGTGCTGGGTTACACATTTTGGGCCTGGGACGGGCTGGGTGTCCTTGCAGAGCAGGCCTGGAGAGGCTTTGTTATGTCTGTGTGAGCATGAGAGAGCAGCAGCTGACAGGCTGCAAGGCAGCTCAGAGTCACACACTGGGAACGCAGAAAATGAAAAATATAAGAGTTAAAACCTAAGGCATCGTGGGGATGTCCCCAGAGGGGTGGCAGTGCCTGGGGAGGGGAGCCAAGGTGCAGGGAGGTGGCTGAGCCATTTGGAGTGACACAATGACAGTCCAGGCCTGAGCCACATCCCCACAATGGCCCCCTTATTCCCTGTCCGGGCACTCGTCCAACTGGCCACAACCGTGCCCTGCCAGGGAAGTTGGGTGTCACAGGGTGGGGGGATTGGGAAACGGGACACATTCCTGCTCGGCATCCCGGCTGTCTGTGGTCCCCCCGGGCATTTTTCACTGCTGAAATGAAAAATCCCATTTTCTCTGGAGAGTGGAACCCTTTGGCTTGCGTCATTCCCGCTTTGTCTTCCTCGCTGATTCCCACCGCTGGCTTCCCCCGAGGTGAGCCTGAGTTTGGGACCTGCTGGCTCACGGGTATTTTGGCAGCAAAAGACAAGAGTTTTGTCATGCACTTCCTGATGGGCACCAAATTATGGCAGGGATGTCCAGAAATTATGAGATTTGGGGGGTTTTCCTCCTATTTTGGAGTCTTTTGGGATATCTACCCTAATTATTAAGCAAACTGTCAAAATCAGGGCAATCTGCTGCTGTCGACTCCACTACCAGAGAACTGACACAGCTGGTTTTGGGATTGAGGTGATTTTTTTGATAACCAAAATCCTCGTGTGTCACCTGCTGGGAGCAGGGAGCTGCCTCGTGCCTCTGACCCAGAGCCAGCTCATTGATCGATGCTGTTGGGAGCTCGTGTTGCTGCCAAACAGCTGCTGAGCCACTTCTCAGCCACCACTTCCCCCGCCTCTTGCCAGGAATGATTTTTAGGCTTGAAGCTGTAGAGTTGTTGAAATGTGGAGAACGATTTTGATGCCCAAAAACATGACATAGTAGGAAAACATCTGGCTAAATCCCAGACATCTATTCCACTGATCCTGGTGAATATTGGAATTAATTTAATGAAAATCCAAGAACCTTCGCCAGCCTTAAAATGCAGAGATTGGATCCTGGCAGTTGGATTTTACTTCTTATATAATCCTGCCTTGATGACTTTTCCTGAAACTACCGTCCCTGTGAGGAAAGCAGGAAAGAAAAAAAAGGAAAATCGGGACAATTTGTGTCCATTTACAGATCTGTGGTTCAACACCCCAGCTCATTCTCTCCTTTCTAATTGCTACTTTCTTCTCTTCTCAGGCTCCTTTGTTTCTCTCTGCAAGCAGCTACAGCTTTCAGATGTTTTAGGGTCATTCCTCCATGTGCTGCAATGCTAATTATTTCTTCTGCCCTAATTGGGTTTTCCATATCACTCCCAGGCACCCAGGCCATGCAGCAGCACATCCAATTCATGTGAGAAACCCTCCCCACAGCCACACGCAGGACAACACAAGAAAAAAAGACACTGGGGAGCAAACCATGGGTTCTGTCTTTTCTTAATTGTGCCATCTTAATTAGGGGGTTCCCAAACCTGCGGCAGCCACGTGCCCAGTTTGCCCCATTGACTCTTTGTAATGATGAAGATGGCATTGATGATAGCCAAGACTCCTTTTCTTGATGTTTATCATCAGCAACTTCCAAAATATTAGAAGGGGGAACTACTCCAAACACTTTCCAGTTAATGAATGATTTGGGAAAAACTCTCTCGTCCAGACAATGTGAGAATTGGTGCTGTTGTCATGGAACAGGTCCCATTCAGAAAAAAACCATTGACAAGAGTCCAAATTGCTCCGACTGTTAAATCTCCTTTAATTTCTCCTCTTTGTGGAGATATAAGCTGTGGGGGTTTTGTTTGTTTGTTTATTTCCCCCTTGCGGAGAGTAAGTTTTAATTTAATTTGCACGTTGGGCTGCTGCTCTTTTTGTGTTGCTTTTAATATATTCAGAGCATCTGGGGAGCCTGAGGTTTGGAGGCAGAGGAGAGGGAGATTGTTTTCATTGATGGATGTGGCTTTGAGAAAAGAAAGCAAAAAATTGGGGAAAATAAATTCCACAAGTGCCAGCACAGGCAAAGAAATTGAAGATTTTTTTCTTATTTTTTTCCCAGGAAAAATAAGAAAAAAACCTGTGTTTCCTCATTTTTTAATAATATCTGCTTTAATAGAAATAATTGCAGTAAGGGCAAGGAAAAAAAATACAAATTAGGCAGGAATTAAGGTAGATAAATTCCAGGGAAAGATTAATCAGAAGGATGCATGGAGACATGCAGCCCCCATCCAAAAATACACAGGAAAATTAATATAAAGAGGATTATGCGGAGCTTTCCACAGACATCGTTGTGTCCTGTATGTTCGGGTGGTGTTTTGCGTCCTGTTCGTGAGGATGAGGGTGTGTGGGATGGGGATGCATGGATGAGGAATGTTTTCCATTCTATAAACCCCTCTTTCCTCCAGATCCCTTCTTTTCCCTCCCCTCCCCACTTCCAGCTTGCTCCTTTCCCAAGTGGCCTTCCTAATTTCATGTTTTAGAGCCCGAAATGAGCAACGTGTTACAAAGAGGAGGTTTCCTCCAGGCTGAAGGAGGTGACAATGCTGAGGACTCCTTGCTGAGGACCCTTGTCTCTCCTAAAGAAGGATTTAGTATTTCTCAAGGGTTTAAAAAAACCCCCAAAACCAGCTTTAGGAAGGTTTATAGCTGTAAGAATGGGCTGTGTGATCCAATCAGATTCTGCCACCCTGAGCTGCTGAGGTTTGGTGCGGGTAAAACACAGGACCCAGAGTCAACCTTGCAAAATCTCTGGGTTTTGGGATTGTGTGGCCAAATCCAGACTCGCTTGTCAAAATGAAAGAGGAGGGTCCCTAAAGGGGACCTCGAGGACGTTTATTTTTCTCTCTTCACCGCCCAAAAATTCACAGTTAGAAAGTGGATGTGTCACCCGCCCAAGGGATGCGAAGACCAGCCAGCGGTGACACTCGGACCGGGGCGGGGGGTGCAAGGACCGGGGACAAGTGACACTCAGGGATGCCCAGACGAGGGTCAAACGTCTGCCTTTCCCACTCAACGCCGTCCCTGGCCCGCTGTGAATTCCAGGGGACAATGCGAGCTGCCTCAGGCCGATGAAAGGCTCCCGTCCTGCTGGGTCTTCGGGGAGATAACCCCGACAAAACCCCCGCGAGCCTCCGCCGAGCTCCTGCCGCCCTCCCCCCGGGGAACCCGCAGGGTTGTGTCCCCGTGCTCGCAGTTTGTGTGTGTGGCACCATTAAGAATTGATATGCTCGATATGAATGGCCATACTTCAAAACGCCTGAATAGGCCCCGAGCTCCCCCCACCACCACCAGAAAAAAAAAAAAAGAAAAAAAAAAACAAAAAAAAACCCCAAAAACATTGTTGAAAAAAGTCCCCTACTCAGCCTGGGAGGGAAAGTTTGTGTATCAATCTAGTTTTATAATAGTGTAATTTAGTGTCTAGGCCTGGGCTCTGGTGGTGATATTGTACTGCAATGAATGAGACAGAGGGCTCCAGGCTGAGCAAGAGCTCGAGGACCCGGCTGGCTCTATTCAGGCCAAACTAATCGGCTTCAGCTCAGCTCTCCGCCAAAGCTCCCCTCTCAGTAGTGGGTTTTTCTCTGGGTTTTTGTTACTGTTTCTTAAAGAGCTCAGCTGGCTGCTGAGGCTGAAAAGAATCAAATTATTAAAGATTTTGTGGAAAATCCAGTGAGAATGGGCCCATGCAAGAATAATAGCATTGTGCCACCGTGGGCCATTCCCAGCTTCCAGTCGGGAGAAATTGTCAACTCTGTCTTTGTTTTCTTAACCCTTTCAATGGAAACAAAATAATATTTAGCTCAGCACAAAATACCTTCTTTTTAATTTCTAATCCTTTCAGGTTCTTTTTTTTTTTTCTTTCCTTCCCCCCTTCTCCTCCTCCTCCTCTTCCTCCCTCTCTTTCTCTCTCCCCCTCTCCCTCTTTTTGTTGGCTGTCCTCTGAAATACATTTATATCCCTCATACATTCCCCTTTTCCTTGCCAGTTGGCCAGAGGGGCATCTGTTATCAGGAAAGCCCCTTCTTTTTTAAACAGGATGTAAAATGGGTGATTAAATCCTTTATTAACAGTCGCCACCAGAAAAGGGAAGAGGAAAGGGAAACGTTTTCTTTCAAGCTTCTATTTTTAACATTTAGAAATCATTAGTGTGTTGTTCAGTGGGGCTGGCTATAAAATGTGGCATATTTTTAAATGTTAATACATTTTAAATTTAGAAAAGTATTTAATTAGCATATTGCAATGGCATTAAAGATCAGTAGGGAAATGTCTGCCTGTCTGTCTGTCCATCCTCAACCCATCAGGGAAGATACAGACAAGCAGTTTAATCACTCTCCTCTTTTATTTAAGGACTAAGTAGCTTTTTATGTGTGATCCATCTCTTTTCTGGGCTGTTTTTCCTCTGCACGCACCAATCCTAAGTGCGTTGAGGAGCGGCATTGTCTCGGAGATGGGCGGAAAAGGGCGCCGGACACAGCATGGATGTTGAACCCAGCTGGTCCCGCAGCTTCCAGAGAAACTGGATGCACCCCAGCTTTCCAGGGGAGTTGGAATCCAGGGGCATGGCTCCTTTGCTTGGAAGACAAAGTGGCTGCCACCTTTTCCAAGCTTTCTTATGAATGGAGCAGAAATAGGAAAAGGGGGAAAAAACCCCAAATTATCAAAACTAAACTCTCCATCCCAAGCATCCAGCACCAGGGATGGGGTGACAAAGCACGGTGCCAGATCTTCTCCTGGTGTGAAGCTGATGGCAGCAGAGTTAAGCTGGACGTAAACCGGACGAGCCCGTAACCCTCCGAGTTATAACACTGACAGAAAGCCCGGTATCAGGGCATGGGGGTGAAAATCAAGGGACAAAAGGGTACTCACTGTCCCATTGTGGCAGATCCCTCTAATCAGGATATTCTCCCTCAGCTTTGCTCTGCTCTAACCTATTGACAACAGAACTAGGTCATCTCGGTGAATAGGGCAGATTTGGTGCCGCCTCCGTGTCTTTGAGGCTGGAAGGGATTGTGTGTCCGGTGTTACAAACAGACCTTGTGTCTTTCTCTCCCGGCCAGCAGCGCGCCGCTGAACAAGGGGGACTGGACCAGCCATTTTCTCCGTAACAAACGGAGGGTCCCATCCAAGCCGGCCTTGCCAGTTGGCTTTCAGACAGGGGAAGCTTATTCATGTTTTTAGACCTCAGCCAAGTTCAGTCAGGAAGCCTGAGATGTTTTAAACTGGGGGGAAGGCGCAGGGACCCAGAGCCCCTGTGCCAGCTGGGAGGAGGGAGGCGTTGCATTATCTCGGTGTTTTCTGCAGTTGAGTCTCTTTTGTGTGCGCTCCCAGGGATAGAGTTGTCTCCCAATCCCTGGCGTAATGCTGGCTTGGGAGGGGACTTTTTTGTGTTCTCCTGGCACTTGTTGAGAGGACAAGTCCACCCCTGCTTGCTTGAATCACCTACAGCGGTGGGAGAAGAACGGAGGATGTGCGCTGAGGCTGCTGGTGCTGAGGGATCTCACCAGTGAGTCAGCCCAGTGTAGGTGGATGTTACACTGCGGCCCAAGACACTGACATGTCTGGTGATGAGCCAGACACAGAGAAGCTGTTGATTATCTTCCTTTGGAGAAGGTGTTTATTCCCCATCCCACCCCAGGATGTTTCCTCTTCAGTCTGCTCCAAGGAAGGAGAGAACATCATCGTGCTTTCCATCTGAGGTCATGGGGGAATGTCCCAGAAAAACACTTGAACCACCTTTGTGTAATGTTGCTCCTGGCCCTTTTCAAGTGTAAAAACATCCTCGGATCTTTCAGGGCAGATGATAAGAAGATCTTCTTCCAAGGAATCCTATCCTAGAGAACCCTGAGACATTAGCTCATGGCCTTACACGCCTTTTCCTCGTTAGTCAAACCTCGCCACCATTACTCTGCTGTTCTGAATCCTTCTCTGCCCATTCTCAGGCATCGTTCAGGAATGTCACCTATCCCTCATTGAACACCACATCCTGTGGATACGAAGGAGAGAACACCCCGCACTATCCATCGGGTTCTCCATGACTTCCATGCTGTCATTCCCACTCCTGACCCCACAGCCCCTCCTCAGCACCGTTTGTTGGACATCTGAGGTCAGCATGAAGGACGTACACCTGGATGGGGCTAAGCAGGGGTGGCTGAGGGTGTTTGTTGGAGCAAAACCTCCTCCAGGACACTTTTCATTCTGATAACACTCATATTTCCTCATCACAAGCTTGGACATCAGACAAGGAGCATCACAGGAATCCTTCTCAAAGTGCTCTGTCTCTTGTGGTCATGTCTAACTCTCCTCTTTTGTCTGCTCTTGGAGATGAGTTTTGGAGTTCAGGGGGCTTTTGGTTGATCCATGAGGGCTCTTCTCAAGCTGTAGGATGCTCACGGAACTGCTACAGCCCGTGCTGAAGATATTGTAATACAGGAGACAGTGTGTCCTAAACTTGGCTATATGCCTGGATTGGAAATTAAAGGCAAATAAGGCAACCTAAGCTCTGGAACTGCATCAAAGGCAAACCCAGGCTAAATGGGAAGGATCCAATTTCACAGTTAAGTTTGTTAAATAGGTGGGTGGTGGCTGCCGGTGGTGCGCACGTCCCTTCATTAACAATTTAAAAAGGAAAGGTCCCTGCCTGGAGATAGCTGGAGGATCAGAGCTTTTTTGGGCTGCCTTGCCACAGGTGATCCTTACTCATGCAAGGTTCCTACTAAACCCAGCAGAGCTACTCCAGGCACAAGGACCATCCTGGAAAAACTGAACAGAGAGGCAAGGACAGTAATAAACCCTTGGCAGTCCCAGCACAGCAGAAATAATGCGACAAATCTGCCTCTTTCTTTTTCATTTGTGGGTAGTCCATGAGCAAACAAGTCCCAGGTAGAAATTATTCATCTGTTCATTCACAAAAACATGGCTTTTTTTCTGGATGGCTCCTGAATTTCAATTATACCCCAGGGTGTTCCCCTTGCACTGAGCCTCTGACTGCCCTGAGGTGGACTCTGTTAAAGGGTGATAATTTGGCAAAGAGAATTTGCCAGATGATTTTTTTCTTTGGGTATAAATCTTAATGTCATCATTATTGGAAGAGGTGGAGCTAGTAGAGGTTTCACTGACAGCATATTTCAGATTTCTCTGCAATGTAAAAAAAGGCTTTGCATAGTCTTGGAAAAAGTTTAATACTTTCCTTCCAAGACTCTCACCTAAGTTTGTGTGCAGTGTTCACCGGACAAGAATTATTAAAGGTGTTCCTCTACCTACATCAGCATCAGGATGAACAAATATTATTTGCATTTGTTTTTGTAAATAACTTTGTATGCCCTGTTGAATTATTGCTACTTTTTGCCTGATTTTTTTCTTGCTTATGGCAGTTTATGATTCAACAGCAGGCCTTTTATATCTGGACTTTTCCTTGTGTTTACATTCTCAGCCATGTGAAAAATGAGCTGAAAAGAAACAACCTCTTCCCTGGAGTTTTAGCACTTGGAACCAGGTTGGAGAAACATCCCCATGAGGACTCAAAACTCAGAAATTAAATTGCAAGGATCCAGCATGAATTATTTCTAAGATGTCACAAAGTTTAAACAGATCTGATAATTTTGGCAGAGAAATGCCTGGAGAGGTTGTTGGGCTGCTTGGCAAGGGCAACGCTACACGAAACGGTCCTGTAAACAAAAGGAGGTAATTAAAATACATTTGCCAGAAAAGAGCCCAGATTTCCCATGCAACATGGAATACTCGACACAGCAGAGCTTTTCCTTTCCGTGCTCCCCTCAGCTCCTTGGTTTTATCATCTCTCAGTGAGAGGCAAGCAGGACAATAGACATTCTTTGAGAAATTCTCTACAGGGGACACGACGCCGAGGTCTGTGGTGCCAGTTTTACATCTCCTTAGGACTTGTCTTCATGGCAAGTGTGACCAGAATAGCTATTTTGGAATTAGCTTTCTATGGTGTCACTATTCCAGAGGAAAGAGATTTTATTCCAGATGAATTACCCCATTGAGTAAAGCGCTTGTTGTTTTGCAACTAAAACACGTTATGTGTAGAACAGCACATGGTAATGTGCAGAGATATCTGATATAAAGAGGGTCAGATTTGATAAGGCTGCATTAATGCCATGCTCAGATCATGTTCTTATCTGCAGCTTCACGTGGGAAAAGTAGATTATTCCTCCTTAAAATGTATTTTACTAAAATACCTCGTCCAGCACGAGCTGCCCACGTCGTCTCTCTCTGGATAATGGAGTGAGGGGATCCTCCAGAGGGATCTCAGCTGTTTCAGGTATCTTTGGGTGGAAGAATTACTTTGTATAAAATTTTACCCCTCTTTGATTAGAAAGGAAGCCAAAATTCAGAGCTTAATCTAGAACTGCGAGAGTGGTGATGAAACAAATCCTCCTTCGGGTGACCTCTCTTCTCAGAAGGGAGGTGGGACTCATCCTGCCAGTTCAGATCAGGCACAGGTTGTGTTTTCAGGGTGAGCAAGACAAGAGTTGTTGCAGTCCCTGAGATAAACGTTTAAGATGCCAGTGGGTCACCTGCGGACAAAATCTTTGCATCTGAATTCCGTGGAGTATCTGGGTTTCTTAGAAGTTGCTGCCTTCTCATGAATTCCCCCACCCTGTCACCTCTTGCCAAACGGTGTCTTTTGTGTGGCTCATCTCCCATCACCTGCATGTTCTGCGCTGGGTGGAAAATGTTTTTAAGCTTTTTAGCTCCAATGGGAAGCTGGCTCCCACTGCTTGGCACTCATCTGTCTGCAGAAATATCCATCCCGTCCGTGGTGGAGGTACATCCACCACGTATGTCCCATGGGGAATGATAAAAACGAATAACACACGTTCAGGCAGCATCAGAAAGGATCTCTGAGTCACAGAGATGCCTGCACGGGTTCTCCCAGTTTGATGGAAAATCAGTAATATTAAGGTTTTGGGGGAGGGAAGAATGAGGATGTTCCCTCCAGTCAAGTATTGTTGGGGAAATTGGTCCAGCCCCTGATTTTGTAGTGAAAGATGCTCCATAAATGCAGGGGAAAATCAACCCTACAATGGATAAAGGCCACTCAAGAATTTGTGGAAGGGGGCAATATCTTTTACCGGACCATCTGATACAACCAGAGCAGATAAATGTGCTTCTGGGTACACAAGATCTTCTTCTCATCTAGATCAGTAAAAATTAGGAGAGATCAGACAAACGAAGTAGGTAGATTAGATTGTGCCCCGTGGTGGTAAAGGGTTTGCAGCCTCCCAGCTGTGACATAGGCTGAGCCTTATCTCATCAAGTTATGCTCAGAATGAACCTCAGGGGCCTTTTCCTGCTGCAATCATTTGGCCTCATGCGAGAGACAATCCCTAAGGACATGGATGGACGGCTCTGGAGGGCACAGGCTGCAAGGCCAGTGTGTTGTAAGACCCATTCCCTACCCAATACGTGGATCAAATATTGGCAAAAAGCATCTTACAAGAGTTGGGTTGACCCTTGGGATGTGGGGATTCAATACCTGTGATACAAGTGCAACACTGGGGGAGTTACTTGCTGTGTGACGCATCTCACATTATTTATCAGAACTTAATGTGTAATCCAAGGTAGTCTTGCACCTTCTGCAATTAATTAGAGAGGTCTGGTTGTCTGGAAAGTGATTTATCCCATCCATGCTGGGGGTAGAGCAAGACTCCAACTCCTGGTGTGGCATGTCAGCCTCACTTCAGCAGCTTCTGCAGAATGAGACATCTCCATCTGCCTCTCCAGAAGGCAGCAAGAGACTCAACACCTCAATTTTAGGAGACCAAAACCAAGTGAAACAAATAATCTTCTGCTTTCTTTGTTCTGCTCCTCACTTGTAAAATAAAGATAAGCAGCCTCTGCTCCATCGCAGGGAAGGTGTGGATGGAGATGTGTTAAAGAACATCAGGTGAGTGCTGTGGTAACACAGCTGGAGCTGTGGCTGCCCCATCCCTGGAAATGCTCCAGACCAGGTTGGACAGGGCTTGGAGCAACCTGGGTTAGTGGAAAATGTCCCTGACCATGATTTGTTATCAAACGAAATAGTGGTGGAAAAGCATGGAGAACTGTTGTCACTGGTGGATGGTTGATACCCGGAGCTGACCTTGTGAGCAGGTCTGTTCATCGCTGTGCTGCCACTTTTGGTCTCCTGAACCTGATGGAAATGTTGACCTAAAAACCTTGTCCAACACAGAGGAGAAAAGAGTCGCTATAGAAATACTTTTGGTGATGGGCACTTTACAGCCTACAACAGCCACTGAAGATCCAGGTACCTCAGCAAATCCCATAAAAAAATAGGGATAATGGGAATGCTGCATTTCAGTCCTTAGGGTGCCAGGAACAACGGGACAACAACACAATGTGAGGCAACAGTGCAGAATGAAGCTCATTTGGGTCATTTTTTCTTCCCTATTATTTCATCCTCTGAGAGGAAAATTCCAGACCAAATCCCTGTGCTGATCACTCTTTGGGTTTAGAGTCTGGAGGGATTTACAACAAGCAAAGGTGTGTCTGGATGGAGACATCAGCACCTCAACTCTAACACCTGAAGTTCTTGAGAAGGTTTCAATGAGAGTGGAGAATTTGGAGGAATTATTGACAGTGCCTCTGTAGGATTTTTAATGCTGCAGATCTTCTCTTCAGCCAGGTTTTGTCTTGGTGGACTGCAGGGATCGGCCAATGCTCTGCCTCACCCAGATCTCTGCTGCCAAGTGCAGAAGAAGAGCCTCTTTTGAAGCCTGGTGGGACAAAACCTTCTTTTTTCCCAATATTTTATTTAGAAAAGGAGAAATCAAGATGGGATTGATCATCACCCTTTGGATGTCCTCTGAGCTGAAATGAGAGAGGACTGGGACAAGAGATAGAGGCTGTCAGCAGTTTACAGTGAAATCCAACTTTTGAGGCACCAAGAAGAGACCCATTGTCTCAACAGCCACATTTTGGCACATTTTTTGCCCCAAAGAGCAGATGGAAGGTTTGCTGTTGAAGTGGGAGATGCAGCAGCACGTGATGGCGCTTCACGTGAACTCAGTGGTGTCGCGTCTCTTAAGGGACATGTTCCTCTCGAGACATCCCCCTTGCAGAAACACGTCCCCAAACATGCATTTCCTGCAATTTGCTTGCAGGAAATCATTCAGCCACCAGATGTCTCTCCATGCTGCCCTGGTGAGCAAGGAGGACAAAACTGGAAGCCAAGGTGTATGGAAAAACGCTTACTTACCGATCCGCTCTCTTGTCTTTGTTAAACAAGATGCTTGGAATTGGTTTTTCACCATCTCCAGAGTGGATAGTCTACTTCGGGGGGGGGGTTTTGAGGCACCTCCATGGGTTGAGAAGGCTGGAAAAATTGTCCCTGGAGCTTTTTTGCTCATGGTAGCACTGTTGAAAGCTTAGTGCTGATGAAGTCACTTTGGAGGTCAGAGGAGATTTATGGAAGGGATGGTCTTTAATGAAGGGGTTTCAAAGTGAACAGTGTCCAAGATGGAGTAGAGTGGCCAAAGAACATCCAACCATGAATTCAGAGCATGGAGAACACACCTACAGAAGACTCAGTTCCAATCTCCACCGTTTCTCCAAACTGCCAATTCCCAAGCTTTTCATCCGTCAGATATCCAAGATTCAAACAATCCAAAGCCTGAGGCGAATTTTGCTTTCTATTTGTTTTGAGAAGTTTATAGTTAAACACCATTATGTGAACTGGACACTTCAGAGTATTCCCAGCAAATGGGGAATTGCATAGGGAATTGCACATTTCTGAGACTGAGAGGTCATGGACCTGGAATAAATGCAACTTCCTCTGTCCTCACAAATCGTGCCTGACTTCATTTCCCAACGGGAAAGATCATTTAATTCTGCTTGGTGCTCAGTCTGCAGCAGGTTATGAATGAAACGTCCCAAATTTCCTCCTTTTTCTCATGGAAAATCCACATTTTTCTTTAAAAACCACAGCATGAGCTGAGCTTGTGGCACTTAGGGAATTACAGCCCCTTAAATTTACTCTTCTAATCACCCCAATTTGGATTTACAGCCAGCTCCTGGATCCTACAGAAATCCTTGTGCAATTGAAAGACAACAGCTCTGATGACTTTGGATCTGGAAGAGGAGCCCACTCACCACCACTGGCACACTGGGAAAGGCATAGCAAGGTGAGGGCTCTGCTTGAGCTCTTCAAGGGTTGAATCCTCCTTGCAGCCACAGAGTCAAAATCCAGCTGACTCAACTCAAGCCTTTTGTGCTTCTTCAGCAGCTGAGTAGAGTCTGTTCAGATTAATCCCATTAAGGATTTATTATTTCATGGTCTGGGCAGGCATTGAGGCCATTTTTTGGTCAAAAATGGAATTTGCTTTGGTGCCTTCAGCTGCAAGTTTCTCCCTAGTTAGAACTGTCCTTCACTCTTCAGGTCCTGTGATTGCCAAGAGGTTTTCTTTTTATGGAAGGCATCGCAGACTTCTCAGGGAGAACTGGTTTTGGGCCAGGAGCTGACACATTCAAAGGAAATTTTGATACCAAAATTTATTTAACCCATACAAAACACTTTTGAAATATATGTACATTTTCTTCAGCGTTGTATGCATTTTTTTGGATACTTTTTTTTAAGTTCCACCTCCCAATTGAGAATCCTGAAAATCTGAGGTGAGGCATGCAGTTTTGGGAAGGTTTCATCAGCCCTAATTTACACCTCTAAAAGTGAGATGCCCAGGTCCAAGTTAGTCAGCCCAGGCTTGTTTTGTGGTCAAGGGAGAGGAGAGTCACCCCGAGGGGGAGATTCATCTCTTAAAACAGACACCCAGGGTTTGTCATGCAAATCACTTGCTGGACATGTCCCGCTCCCTCCTTGGCTGCAAAGATTTGTCAGGCTTTCAATCTTTTTAAAGTCAGGTGAAGTGACCACTGTCTTCATGTTTTTCAGTCAGACTGAGAGAATAAACCACCTTTTTCTGAAAGTCATTCCACCCTGAAGTGTTGAAGGAATATTAAGTCTCCCCCAGATTTATTTCATGGACAGATTTATGATCAGCTGGGCTGGATCAGGTTGTGTTGGCCCCATCTCCTGTCTCTGACCCTGGCCAAGTGTGACTGGGGAAGAGCAGGAGAACAGGACAAACCCAGGGTGATATTTCCACGCAGCTCCCAGCAGCCCCCAGCTGGGATTTACGATGGAAGACTTGTGTCTTTCAGTGTAAAAACTCCTCACGTGTCTTTCTTTGGTGAATCCTGTCCAGTTGCTTCTTAAATTCAGGTAAATTTAAATACCTCGAGCTCCCTGTGGCTGTAGGAGATTTCCACCATCAAACCCTGTGAGCAGAAAACCTCTTTTCTGTTATTCTCACCCTAATTACAGTGGATGTCTCCTGGGTTTAATATGATGAGAAATGGTGCGTATTTGATCCATACTCACCTCTCAGCACTATTGTGTCCCAAAGCCTGGCTGCCCCAAGGATTTCTTTGGCGGATTATGCCGGCTTGCACCATATAACCTGTGCTTACAGAGCAGTTCCCACCTTCTTCATGCCAGCAAGCTCTAACCACATGCTTGATGAGCTAGCAGAACGTTAAGTTTTTTATTGGCTTGTACTAATTGCTAGCCACAAGTGAAAAAAAGTAATTTCCTTGACATTACACGTTTGGTAAATGATGCTGAAAGGTGGACCTGACTTTCTGTAGTTAACCAGTCATTGTGCTGTTAATAATCTGATGTTTTTCTGCATTTAGATGACATGCAAGACATCTGCTTGACGTGTAGAGCTGTGTGACCTCCTTGGGTACAGCTGTTCTTACGGACAAACTGGCTCAGGCAGCCCACGGCAGTGGTTGGGAGCTGGTTTTATTTATCAGCATCACTGTGGATGTAAACAGAGATAGCCAAAACCAGATCACCGGGCCTGGAAGTTCTCTAGGACGGGGTCCACCAGCCTGTGATGAGTTTGGGCATCACCCAGCATGAGAGATGGTCTCCAGGAGTGATGAGCCCAGAGGCACCACCACGAGACAAGGATTATCATTGTGATGGAGGCTGTGATAACATCAGTGGCACCTGGATCTCATTGTGTTTCCCAGCTATCAAAACATCCTAATGAAAGGGGAGGGGAACTAATCCATCCAAGCTGCATAGCCAGTCTTTTGGTCACACTTTAGTCCGTGTTTGGAGTGTCTGCTGCCTTTTAATGTGTAACCTTTCTCTCCCCAGCAGGAACAACATCTGCTGCTAAGGCAAGGTGTGTCAAGCAGCCTCTGCCAGCCCGAAACAGCAGCTGGGAGTCGGGGAACTTATTCAGGGCTCTTGAGGACCACTCAATTATCATTCATTAACAAGCCTGAAGGTTAGCTCCTTGCCAGCCTTCCATGTACCAAACTCCTCCTGTGTGACTGTGGTGCTTGGAGGGTGGTGTTCCCACTCCATGGCTGAACCAGGAACAAGTTTCCTTATTGATTTAGCTGTTCACATCAGCCAAAGTCCTTCCCTTACCCACTTCAGGACTGTTTACTTGTCCTGCCCTCTCCACTTCACCGAGACACCGCGTTGTCCCAGCGGACACTGCGGAAAGCACAACAGGGAGAAATCCCCTGCAGCGTCCTGCCATAGCAGTGTGGAAGGTAAAACTATCTGCAGGGGTTTGAAGGGGCTGTGTCTCATCACATTCTACACTCACAGTGACAATTCTTCATCAAAAAACTGCCCCATCTTCATCCTGATTAAGCAAAGTCTCCCGTGTGGTCCCTTCTGTGAACTTGGGTCTAAAAAGAAAGTAGGACCCGAGTTGCTTCTTTATTTTTGATAGCCCCTGGAATGTGGGTGTGTTGCTTGCGAAGGAGCAGCTTGAGGAACAGAAATTCCAGAGGAAGCATTTGTCCTCTGGAAAGCAGCAGTTTGTTGAAACCAGAATTCCAGCGGGGTTGCTCAAGACCAGGCTGGAGCTATCAGTCCCTAGGAGATGGCTGGTGACTCAGGCAGGCCATTGGCTTCAAGTCTCTGTCTGATAGGGAGGGGAGGCTTGTGCCTGGATTTCCATGTGCTGCCATAAAGACCTTGACATTCCCAGGATGAAAGACACTTCCTGCACAAACCAGCTGCATTGATTAGGACAGAACAAACAGGTTCAAGGCTCTCCCTGGATTCCTGCATGAAAGAAATTCTCACTTAGTAAAGCCGGCACTTCACTACCACCACTCTTTCCCACACACAGAATTGAGAATTATCTCAGCAAAAAAATTTAGAGCAAATGTATTTCTGAGAGCTCAAGGGCTTGGTGAGATGTAGTGAACACAGCCTTGCTGTGCCTGCTCTCTGACAAAAGAGTAGATGAAATTTAGGGTGTTGGGATGTTCCTGAACCAGGGAGAATGGCACAAGGATTCAAAGGGTCAGGTCCAGACCATAGATCTGCTTTAAATCCCTGTTAAAGTGATTTAAGCTTTCTGTCCTTGCACGAAACCAACTTGAAGAGAAACTGAGCTGACCTCACCTTAACACCACCACCAAGTTCATTAGTTAACACTTCACCTGTTGACACTCGCAGGCAAATCCCAGACCGGATTGTAGCCCTGTGGAATGCAAATCTGGCTATGTGCCTCCAAATGACTGCATGATGGGGGAAAAAAACCCTTCCACACCTGCAAATAAAAGACATCAGTAAGCAAATTCCAAAGCCAGGCTGGGTAGCAATGAGATGGCAGAGCTTTCAGGTTTTATTGGGTCACAGTGCGTTTCCTTATGGCCTGGTGAGCTGCTGGTCAGGAGCTGCTTTCAGCCGGATTTCGCAGCTTCAAAGGATGTTGGATTGGACTGATTGCTCAAGCGGGATTCAACTTGCAGATTAAGACATCTTAATTTGGGTGGCAAATATGCAAAGTGCCGCCTGCATGTGCTGGAAGGCTCAGAGCTCCTGTTACAGCCGGTGGAGATCAGATTTTCCACGTGCTTGACTGAACACAGGTGTCCAGGACCATCTGTGGTATCTCAGCATAATTCCTCTGGGCATCCCCCTGCCAACCCAGAAAGACACAGCCCTCCTAGAGGGTCTGTGTGTGCCCAGTCCATGGGACACTCAGATGTCCAAAGGGATACAAGGCAGCACTCAGCCTTGTGGTGAAATGAATCTGATGCCTTAAGAGGCCAAGCTGGAAACAGAGACTGGACAGGAGTAAGGGAGTAAAGGTGGATATTTATTGGAAAGGCCTTCAGAGGCACACCCTGGGCAGGCCAAAGGCTGCACCCGAGATGGACCCTGAGTCACGAGTTCTTCACACTGTTACAGGTTTGGTCCATTTGCAGATCAGCATAAATTGGCCAATTAAACTTTAGCTAATGATGGAACTGCCCCTCAGCTCGCCCCACTTCTCAAGGTGCTGGGTTACACATTTTGGGCCTGGGACGGGCTGGGTGTCCTTGAAGAGCAAACCCAGAGAGGTTTATTATGTCTATCACAGCATGAAAGAGCAGCAGCTGACAGGCCACAAGAAACTTCAGTCATACACTGAGCAGTCCAGAATTTGAAAAATATAAGAGTTAAAACCCAAGGCATCAAATCCCTCAACTTACTGTGAACAATAACAGGAACTTGAAAGTCCGACCTCAGGTTCAGGCAAATTGGGCTCAGTCACTTGGCTAAAGTGTCCAACACCTGGTGACACGTCCTGGGGGATCTGAGACATCTCCCTGGAGCTCCCAGACATGACACAGACCTGCAGGAGACCCGTGGCTCTTCTGGAGCAGCACCCGGAGGACAGGCAGAACACTGGAGCTGGAAATGCCCGGAGGGCATCCCCGTGCCTGTTTGTGGTTCTGTGGGCACCTACACCGGCGTGAGTGAGCCCATGAGCTGAACCCCACTCCTTGCAATCCACGAAGCCCGTGTGGCAAGGCTGTGAGTTCATGGAGGCTTTGGGTGCCTTGCTCGCAGTGGGGGTGGTTGGTTCCCACCAGGCTGGTGCCAAAGCACTCGGGTACAGAACAATTTGCACGGTTCCTATGGATCTGGCACACCCCAGGCTGGTTTGTGCAGGACTGGGAAGCCTGACTGCATGGAAAGCAGTCAGGAGAGGGGACAGAGTGCTACCAGCAGTGTGAACTTGGCCGTGGTTTGCTTAGGAGCATCTCAGTCAGTGCTGAGGTGACAGGCTGAGAAATTTGGGGCTGTTCAGCCTGGAGAGGAGAAGGTTCTGTGGAGACCTCAGAGCGCCTTCCAGGATCTGAAGCAGTTGCATGAAAGCTGGAGAAGGACTCTTCATCAGGAGCTGAAGTAATAGGAGAATGGGAAATGGCTTCAGACTCAAGGAGGGGAAATTTAGGTTACATACAGAAGAAATTCTCTCCTGTGAGGGTGGTGAAGCACTGGCACAGGTTTTCTAGAGGACCTGTGGCTGCCCCTGGATCCCTGGAAGTGCCCAAGGCTGGACGGGGCTTGGAGCACCCTGGGATAGTGGAAGGTGTCCCTGTCCATGGCAAGGGGTTGGAATAAGATGATCTTTGAGGTCCCTCCCAACCCATACCCTTCCATGATTTTTTTTGCTGTGAACCAAACCCAAGTTCAGTGCACTGCTTCTCAAAGAAATATGGAGCTCTCAACTCTTCTGACTGACAGGTACCTGGGCACCTCTCTGCAGCACATCAGTCCTTAAATCATGCCTGGGAATGAAGTTTGACTTTTGGCTATGTGTGACAAATATCTCCCACAACCAGTTTTAGGTGACTTCTGTGACCTGGGTCGTCCTGAGCAAAGGCCACTGCTGTGGCTAAATGCGGCCATAGTTTGTGCTGCCTTCCCATGGAGGGGGAAATAACTGTTTTACAAAAAAAAAGTGAACCTCCAAGAGCTTGCCTAATAATGAAAAGTCCAGGTCATGAGGCAGCAATAAGTTATCAACACCTTATTTCCTTTCATTCCTAAAAGGATCTGGAGGGGTTAATAGGGTGTGTAAGCTGAGAGTAACTGAGATGTCCACTCATTTCTTAGTTTTCCTCATTTAGGTTCAAAAAGAAAGAAAAAAAGGGATCTTGCTCAAACCCGGTGAAGCAGGCGACACAAGCTTAACAAATAGGCTTATCTCAAGTGCTCTTTAATAAGAATGTTTATCATTTATTTCTGGAAAATATGCTGAGCCTGGAATGCTGAAAGCTCTCCATGGTGTTTGACCATGGTGTCGTTCAAAGCCAGGCATGGGGGGTGTGTTTGGGAGGGGGTATTTTGCCTGGGGTGTCCCAGTGTGCTGCCAGCCCCCTTTCCGAGGGAAAAGGTGCTGCTTTTCATTTACAGATGTGTTCATTTAGAGCTTTTGTAGGAAATAACTGCGATAAATCTCTGGATGTGCTTAAATCCCTCCGTCAGTTATAAAGAAGTCACCAAGATGGGCCTCAGAGGAGGTTCTTGGTCTGTGAGGGATAAAGCTGGGTGGCTTGAAACTCTCCTGAAGTGAAGGCCTCAGGAATTCCTGAGGGATCTGATCCATTTCCGCTGGAGTGGGGCGGGAGGTGTACAGGCACAGAGCCCCCCTGGAAATGCTGCCCTGTCCCCACTGCAGCCAACCCATCCCCTCTCCACCCCATCCAGTCAAAGTGACAATTCCAAAGCGAAGCTGTGCTGCCTTCTGGACCAATGAACCCAGCGCATGAGGGGGGCTTTCCTCACTGAGGACAGAAAAATGGGGAAGGATGTTGCAGGGTTCCTTTTAGGAGCGGATTTCTCTACACACGGCCCACGGAAGGTTCAATGGAAGGCCAGCCATGGTGGTTCCAATGAGAAGAACAGGGTTTTCCCTATTTTGCCTGCCAGCAGCGTATCCCTGCAATCTATTCCCTTTTCCGTCGTGATTACAACCTTGGAGGTTTCAGGACTGTCCAACAGGCTCCCAAACTAATGTACCAGCAGAGGAAAGAATGACTGGAACTGGCAAAACCAACACAAAATTTCTTAGGCCCTTCCAGAGACGTTGTGAAAAGCCATCCCTTTGCCAGGTTGGGTTTTTATTGCTCTGGAGGAAGAAACGGAGTCCCTGTTCTGGCGATGCTCAGCTGAGTAATGGCTCATGGCAGTTTAAGCGGGTTTGTTTTGTTCATATTTGGGTTGTCGCCTCCCACAGAAGCTGTGCATGGGTTAAATGGTGACAACACAGGTGACATCTCTTCTTCCAAAGCACACAACTCCTGTCCTACAAGACAATAATATTTATTTCCTATTTCTCCCCAGCTGAATTATGAAATACCATCCAGTCGAAGCTACGGAACAGCGGGAAAAAGCACGCAAACGCAGGTTAAAATTAATGCTTTTTTTTTTTTTTTAATTTTCATTATAAAGTTAACACATCTATCAAACTTAACTGGTAACAAAAAACAGTTACAAGACATTGCTAATGTGCTGTCAGTAGAAAATAGGGTAAAAGCCAATGAGGTCACAAGCACAACAGCAGAGCAACAACACTGTCCCGATGAGTTATTTCCGCAAATATATACTCTTACTAATATATACATTTGTTCATAAAATAAATAATCATAAAAAAATCATCAGACTTAACAAAATACTGAGAGAAAAAAAAAAAGGCGACAATTCTACTTTGTACAATAGCTTTGGAATTTTCAGGTTGTATCATACATGCAATCTGTACACAGGGGTGCTCGGGTGGGGTGAGGGCAGGGGTCACAGACAGTGATGGAGCTTTGAAGAAGGCGATGTAATCAGGCAGACAGTCTGTGGGAAGGGAAAGCAACGGTGAAAAAACCCACTCACAAGAAGATACTTGTCCTTGACTGCCGGACAAGCATGTTTTGTACCGTGGGGGAATCCCCTGGGGCGCTACAGGTTTGTGTTTTATGTCTTCCACACTGCTGGTGGGCTTGTCAGAGAGTCCAAAGCTATGACAGGTCTTGTTCGGGCAGGTTTGGTCCTGGCAGTGACAGAAAGTGATGCTGTGAGGGATTGATCGAGTGGGTCCCCACTGGGATGAAGAGGTGAAGGCTGTCAGCTGGGAACAGGGGCAGTGCGACAACCAGGACTACACCAGAGACCGAAAGGAGAATTTTATCTGTACAGAAGTGTTTTGGAGTTTTTGGGAGCCTGACTTGAAAAGACTCAGGCCTCTTGTGCTTTCCAAGTGGTAGCAGCGGGTGGCGAGTGCTGGGAAGGAGCTCTGACACGACGGTGCCGTCCCTCAAAACCATGGGTGACACTCAGCTGCTCGCTCAGCCCGAGTCTGTGGCAGACCTGCCTTCAGGATTTTTGGTGGAGTGGAATGAATGGAGAGAAATAAATAAATACTAATAAATAATAAGAAGAAACTTGGAAAAGAAAGGGAAACGGGGAAAGCATCTCCTCACACTTTCCCAGCTCCCATGCAGGGCTGTCCAAGACCTCCCTTGGCGTGCAGAACATGTGTAAGAAAAGGTCTACAGGGACAGAGGAGGAGACCATGTGGAAAAGACCCTTGTGGCTGTTGGACCTCGGGAACTTTCTCTGTCTGGGTGTTGTTCACCTAAGAGCAGGATTTTGCCCGTGGATGGCTTGGTGGGACCTGTCCACTTCCATCATGTGCTCCTCAACAGGAGCAGAGATGCTCCCTTGGGGTCAAAGCCATGACAAACCAGGCAGCAAAGCGGATTCAAATAATTATTTTTACAGAATAGTTCCACCTTCTGCTCCCCTTGAGACACTTGTACCTGATTTTTGTCAGTTTGAGTGAGAAGAGAACTGAGACCATGCACAGTTTTCCATCTTAGAGAATCTAAAGAGAGCTTGGAATCTGGAGTGGGATCCTGCTCATGGATGAAGACACACCCTTGTGGATGTCCACAAGCCTGTGTCTGCATGGCAGTCAGACATCTAAACACCCATCTCTGGTGGAGAAGCATCTGCATGGATCTGTCAGATATGCCCTGAGATTTAAGGGAAGCCCACATTCTTCCAGAGGAGCTTTTAGGAGCCAGCGGGGTACCCTGGAGCATCCCAGATGGCTCTAGACACCTATTTCAATAATTTAGTTCAGCCCTAAACGCTAAGTTTAGGCAAATGGAGCCCATAATTTGGCTTGTATGGGAGTTTAAGCGCCTAGCTCACATGTAGATACCTGCCTTTAAGCATCTCGCTTGGTATTCCAAATGCCGCTGCAGGTACCACTGCCTGGGAATCAGCTCCTGGCTTCTTGTTTGTGCTCGAGAAAAACCTCCTCCTCCAAGGTGGAGATGCACCAAAGATCCCTCTAGAAACTGCAGCAAAGTGGGAGCAGATGACTTGCCCAAGCCCCTGCAAACACTGGGAGGGGCAGGAATGAGGACTAAAGAGCCCTTCCCTGAAATGGAGGCCAGAGGAGCCTCCATTTCCCATCAAACTGAGGAATCTGCACCCTACAGCTGTTAACAGAGACCTGAGCTGGGGAGTGAGGAACTGCAGATCAGGAGCTCTGCTGGAGAGCACAAGGGAGGGCAGGAAACACGAGGGTGGAAGAGTTAAGCCATGAATAAAACAGTTCAGCCAGATTCCACCGCTGCTTCCAGTGAGAGAGGGGAAATCTAAAAAAAGAGGTACTCCCATAATGAGAAATCACTGCTAAAACAGCCAGGATTTAGCTTGCAGGGAGGTAGAAAACAGGAAACTGCAGGCATGAAGAAGAGATGAGACCTTGTCCTGCCCAGCCCACCTTCTTTCTCATCATCCAACACTCTCTTCCAGCTTCTCATCCCAACAGCTGCTTGAGTTCAGGAAAGACAGATCCGAGCAAACATCCCCCTCACTCTGTCACTGCCAGCAGGGTGATCCCTCCCCAGCAGCCTCACCCCTGGAGCAGCTGACTGTGGAAGAGCCAGGAGTTGTTTCCCTGCGGGCAGCCCACTGAACCAGGTGCAAGGGCTGATATCTGCAGGGCAGTTGGATTTGGGGCCTTTCATGGCCCTGTTTGCATCTTCCCAAATGGATTTCATTAAAGCATCAAGGGGAGTCTGGAGTAATTTCCACAGTGCAGATCCTAGGACTGGATTCACAACTCCCAGCTCCTGCAGAGCGCTCATGCTGCGACCCTGAATATCCCCAACAACATCAAACACCACATTTTCAGCACTGAAACCAATCTTTGAAGCTGAAAAATAAAAGTGACCCAAAGCTCAGAGTGTTTCTCCTGTGCATGAATTTGAGGATGGGGGCATGATAAGAATATGAACACACACGACAAATGTAACGTAATCCATGGACATCTCTGTGGCAAATACATCTGAATGCACTGAAAACACCAAAAATATTTGAGACTGAGAGGCAGAAGAAATTATTTTCTGAGGTTTGTTAATGCAGGAACCCTGCAATGCTCAGCTAAGACGACAGCACTGCAAGGGGCTGATGTGGTCGGTGCTGACTCAGGGATTTCTGTGCCATGCTGCATTTTGTGGTGTGGTTATCTCTGCAATCCTCTCCAAAAATTAAATCCCAACTGCTTTAGTTCTGCACATGAAGCTTCCCATAAGGAGTGGAAGCAGTTCTGGAGACTTCAAAATGCTTTGGAGAAGGCTGTCAGTGCTGGGCACGACACTCAGCCGAGAGAGACACACCGGGGTCAAGCAACAGAAAATGTCATGCACTTCCCCCTCCATGTTTTCATTTTCTCTGAGAAAGAGAAGCCCTCAAATTCTAAAACTAAACCAAACCAAGAAAAAAAAAACCCCAAAAAATAAAAAAAAAAAAAAAAAAAAAAAAAAAAAAAAAAAAAAAAAAACCAAGAAACAAACAACCAAACTCCTAAACTTTCCATTTCTTTCATAGAAAGAAAAGAGATGAGGCCAAATTCACCCCTCGCAGGTAACTCCACTGTCTTTAATAGGCTGGATGTGGAACTGACGGGGCCTGTCCGACCCATCTGTTCAGCTAAAGGAGAGGCTGGATAGCAGCATGTGAGAGGATGGAATTGTGGTCCTTTTTACTTTTATTTTTCGCATCTGTTTTACTTGGTTGGGTGACATCTTGTCCCTTCTCCCCGGCACTGCCAGACACACCCCTGGTACAAACCATCTGACTGAGGACAAACCTCATCAGTGGACCAGGGATCACGGAGGTGGACTTGGCCAGCTCCCATTTCTGGGAGATGAATGATGTTTTCCCTTTGACTGTAGACTGGAGCATTACACTGAGGTGGGGCAGAAGGTTTGACAGAAAACCACTTCCAGAGAAGTGCCCAAGTCAGCTGCCTACACAAAGACATCTCAGGTCATTTTGGACACCCAATGGTCTCTAACTGCCCAGGTTTAAGATTTGTGTGGGTCTTAGGCTGTTGTAACAACATCTGGACCCCACATTGTAGGGCACCTAATGTATCACCAGATATTTATATTATTGAGTGAAATCCTAAGGCCCTTCCATAAGGAAGGTCCTACTGTTTTCACAGGAGGGGAGAACCTGAGGCAGAAGGCAGCTTTGGGTGGTATTTAGACCATCTCCTGTAGGGAGGGATGGGACCTCACTCATCCTTGTCTCAATCTTTCACACCAGTACGGTGGAAGCCCTGACTCGAGACACCCGGTGCAGGCAGTGGGGTGGGATCTCAGTTTTCCAAAGACACTTCCCAAATTCACGTGTAGCAGTGAGCGATGGCCCAAGCCCCTTCTCCAAAACCATGGGGTCAGACACAGGCCCAGCTCCCAGACCCCTCACAGGCTCTTTTTCCCCCTCAGGGATGGGCAGAGTCAGACCCAGGACTGGAGCCCTCGGGTGCACTTGGGGTGATGAACAGAATTCACGCAGGCATTTTTCATGGACTTTAGTAGCAGCTGCTCAACCCCTTACATTGGATCATCACAGAGATGATTAATTACATAACAAACCCAAACAAGTACCCACAGGCTTCGTTAAAAACCCCTTAAATGGGGGGGGGGGGGGGGGGG